>JAYEVD010000441.1:0-72500 GCA_036346405.1 Phyllostachys edulis
CACCCTTTCCTTCATGAAGTACTGACACGAAGTTCAATGGGTCCATGCGGATGGTCCCACACGCCGGCGAGACATGAGAGCATGGCTTGTGAAGGAGCTTTAGCTTGTTGCATGTGCAACTAGGTTCATTCACATGGTCTCCAAGGCATACCTCATGGGTAATAAGAGACCGAGCTGCTCGAATCCAAATTGCCTCTGAGGATCACGCGTCGAATCGATGTTCAGATGCCCATTACGAAGACCGTAAGCGATCGAGCCTTCTCGGTCTTGGCTCGCATGTATGTAGTAATCTTGGAGCAATATGGGTCTGTGGGTTGGCTTCATGAAGTGCCGTGATTTGCATGTCTTTCCTGAAATATCCGATTGTACCATGCGTAACTTCAACAATGGCGACAAAAGAGGTCGACAACGGAGGCCCCTAATAACCAGCTTGTACACCTCGCAAGGTTAGTGGTCATTATGCCATACCTTGCGCCCGTCAGTGTCGCGGAAGTAAGGACCACTTTTCCAATGGCTCGCCTCAATCCAATGAGAGAAACATCCGATGTCCCTCGAGGTCCTCCGCGCCAAATGGGGAGGGTCGAGCTCCGCAGCGGGTATGAGGCGCTCCTACCAGGCCTCCCGGGAATGAGGGACGCTTTGTTTCTCGACGACATGCTTCTTGGTGTGCTCGTCCAACATCTGCCACAATGCATCAAATTTACGTTGCTGGTTCTGCATGGCAAGCCTCTTGAACAGTTTCATCAAAGGTTGCTGCCTGAACTGTTTGAAGAAGTTGGCCCCCAGATGGCGAATGCACCATCTGTTCCTCAGGTCTGGCCAGGGGAACGGCTCATTGGGGTCTTGCTGAAGTTGTCGGATGGCCTTCATCATCCCGGAGTGGCGATCATGGATTATGCAGACATTAGGACGCGTGCCTAACTACTTCCCTCCTTCAGATGATGAAGGAACCACAACCAGCTGTCGTAATTCTCACTTTCCACGAAAGCGATGGCTAAGGGCAGAATCTGATTGTTGCCATCAACGCCAATTGCTGTCAGGATCATGCCCTTGTATTTCCCAGTTAGAAATGTCCCGTCCACTGAGATCACGGGCAACATGTGTCTGAATGCATTGATGCATGGACCGAATGCTAAGAAGGTCCTCTGCAAGACCATAAAACCTAGCAGCGGTCTTTTGGCTGGCCGGTCCTTCACAGCAATGTATGTGCCCGGGTTCCTGTCTTGCAGCACCTGGAGCATACGAGGAAGGTTGTCGTAAGATGCCTCGAAAGAACCGAACCTCCTTTCCAAAGCCTTCTGCTTAGCACGCCATGCCTTCGCGTAGCTAATCTTGTACTTGAATTTCTGCTCGATAGCCACCATGATGTGCTTGGCCTCCGGATCCCGCTTCTTCACTATCTCTCCGTGACATGACATTGGCTATGAAGGTGGATGTCAGTTACGATGCTTGAAAAACACTATCGAAAGCAAGCAGAGTGCGGCTCCACCTTCGAGACAATCCAAATGAGTCTCAGATTTGGTCTCCTTGCGTGCACACGCCAAGGACACCCAAACCGCTCAAGATACCACGGTGTATCGCTTCCCGACCGATTTGAGTACACGAAACGGCCGTTGCATTGACAAGGCCCACAAACTTAATGGCATCCCTGCGGTGATCCCTTGTCGACCAAACATTGCACGAAGTCGAACCTCCGCCCCATTGTACTCCCACGGTGATTCGTGCTGGCGTCGTGCACAAAGAAGACCCTCAACGCCCACCCTATTCCATTCTCAAGGGGTGGGACCTTCGCCCTCTGTAATATCCCAATTTTTAGAGCTTTAAAAATCCTTTGAATAGTTAGTAGAGAGAAAATTCACCATTTGGATTTATTTGAATTTAGTTCAAAAGCTTTAACTTGGACTTTAGTAACAAAACAATTTAATATGAATAATTCCAACATGAACAATAGTCAAAACTATTTTATTTGGATTCTATGAGCTTGGATATATTTTCGGAATTTTCCGAATTTTTCCAAGTTCATTTGCTATTTTCCATTGCTTATTTGAATTTCGCTATTTTCTAAAAAGGAAAAGCTATTTTAAAATCTCCAACAAAGATTTGGGCCTAAACCCAAGCCCTTCATCGTTCGCCCAGCGGTGTGCAGCCCAACCCTTCCTCGCCGTTGGATCCTTTGGGACGCCCAGATCTTGCCTGCCGCCCTTCCTCGCCTGCCGCAGGCCGCCTCCCTCGCTCGCCAGGTGGACCCCACCACCTTCGCCCACGCCGTCTTCGCTCGTCGTTCGCGCGATAATCGCGCATTATTGAAGCCGCGGGCGAAGCTCGCCAACGGCCGCTCCAACCACCACGACTCACGCGGGCGCGCGGCAGACTTCGCGCCTCCTCACGACGACCACGCCTCTTCCCTCTTCTCGCGACGCGACGCCTGCCCGAACCGCCGCCACGATCGCACACGACCTCCTCGTCGCCACGCCGCTCTGGTGCCTCTCGGCCCTATAAATGAGACCCGAGGATCGCCGCAGCCCCTTTCCAACACCCTCGCCAATTCCACCCGAGAACCTTAGCATCGCCGCCAATTCGAGATTTGGGGTTTTCGCCACGGTGGGATTTCTTCGATCTTGCCGTCGCCCGTCGCCGCCGCGTCGTCGCGGAGCACACCATCGGGATCGCCATCGCCGCCTCTACCTCCAAGACCCGTCGACGCCTAGACCTCGCCGAAACCCCCGTCCGACAAAACCCGAGCTGCTTCGCCGCTCCGACCTCGCCGCCGGCCACCACCGTCCACCTCAACCACCCGGAGGTATCTCATCGTGTTCGCGATAACCTCAGCTACATGCCCGTACCACCCATTCCCGGCGACGAGCCGCCGTTCGCCGGTGACCTTCGGGTCCAGTGCCGCCGCCGTCGTTGTCGTCCTCGCCGACGTGGACGCCACATCACCGCCACCTCACCTCGTGCAGGCGTGTCAGTCACCACGTAAGCGCCAAGTCGGTAGCCACGCCTTGGCAGCGCATACGCCATGACAAGTTTCAAATCAATGGCTCGGTGGACTTGGTCATCAGGAGTCGGGTCACCGACATGTGGGTCCCACATGTCGCTTAATTCTTTAATTCATTTATTTTCGAAAAATCCTTCGCTAACGTCACCTTGCGCAATAATTAGAATTTCCTTTAGAAAAATAATTCGGGAAATTGTTAAATAATGATTTAGGTTTAAATTTGTAAAATTCATAACTTTTGCATCCAAACTCCAAATTGGGTGTTTCAAATTTCTAAATTCATATAAAATTTAGATCTAGCTAATAAAATCAAAATTATTTAAATTTCACTTTTGTTTAAATTTAGAAATTCATTTAAAATTCAAGAGATAGGTTAAAACTTGTAAAATTCATATCTTTTGAATCCCAAATCCAAATTGGATGATTTAAATTGCTAAAATCTTAGAAAATTATTGTCTAATTAAATAACATATAATTATGTAATTTGGAGTTCAGTTTAGTTTTAGAATTTAGAATTTATTTAATTTCCAAATTTAGGTTAAAATTTATAAAATTCATAATAATTGAATCCTAACTCCAAATCCATCCATTCAAATTTATAAATTCGTCTAAAATCCAGATCTATCTATTGGAGAATTTTAATTATTTTATTGGAGTTATTTGCTTCTGGTTTTATTTAGTTTTGTTTGTTTGTGTCGCTTTGCGAGTAGACTTCTATTTCTTTGGAAGAGTTGAAGAAGAAGGACCTTTCCAAGACCAAGATCAATTCCTAGATCCTTTTCAAGGCAAGCTATGCCCTTGACCATTTTGCTTCCCAGTTTTATAAAAGTATTTTAATTCAAATTATCGCATCTTAATTCAAGTATTTATTTAAAAGCTTTTGGGTGCGATGAGTTAATTCCAAATTGATATGCCTCCTTGTGTAATTGTTAAGCCTTGATTCCTTGTCACCCTAGTTGATAATTAGTTGGTAATATTGTAGCACCAACGTGGGTTGGTTAGTTATGTATTAGATTGCTTAACCATGCCACGACTCACTTGTCATGTGTATACTTTGTTATAAATTGACTAAGTGAATATGAAAATGTGAACAAACTGTGTGCACTATGTGTCTTTGTGGCATATGTTGCACTTAAATCAACCGGTGGTAAAAGATTTTGGACTGAGGCAAGGGGTCGATATTGTGTGAAAGGGTGGACTGTGTGAACTGTGTGGATGTGTGAATTATAATGATCTGTATGTCTATGTGGTTTGGTTAGCTTGTGGAAGTCTTGCCTTGGTCAATTAGGACCTCACCATGTGCTCTATTGAACTGAGCTTCCTGTACGACCACATGCCTGTTTTGAGACGGGCCTAGCATAGTAGGATAAGGTATCTGAAATGCTTTGTTATGATTAGTGTTAGCTACACTAATTGTATCTTGTGGGTAAAGTGTACAAACTCTGCAGAGTGTAACTTAATCTATTCGAATAGCCACGTCCGCGGTCATGGACAATGCTCGGGGATTTGACACTAGGGTAGATCTTCATAAAATGTGTGGGAAGGAGCTATGTGATTAATTCATCTAGCTATGTGAATAACCCGTTAGGGTCGTGTGTGTGTCTTTGTGAAATAACTTGTTAAAATTATTATCGTCTATTTGTTTTAATTGCCTTTAATCTATTAATTGTATTTAATTGCAAAAGTTGCATTTATGCAAAAGAGCCCATGTAATGCCTTCCTTTGTAAAAAGCCAAAGATATATATATTTTGCATCTCTGTGGTGTGGTCAAGTAGTACGGTGTGTACTCACGCTTGTTTTGACGAATCAAGCAGAGGAGGAGTCTTCACCAAAGATTCGAGGACGAGTACATCGAAGGTGCTCGATCGAAGGTCTTGATCCCAATCGGTTGCGTGGCGGACCGATGGGTGCCACTACCGCTTATGTTTCCGCCGCTTATTTCCTATGTTAGCCTGCGGGCTCAATAGTTGTAAACTCGACCTTAAGGTCAAAACCATTATTTGTTAATCAAAGTTAATCGCTTATGTTATTATTCGCTTGTATGGATCGACATCTTTGTTGACACGGTGCACTAGCACGATCTCGGCTAGTGCTTTAAACACGAGGGTCCCGAACCTTAAATTTGGGTCTCGACATCCTCCTCGGAAGAGTTATTACCATCCTCTTGTAAAGCTTCCTCCTCCCGAGCCGTCAAGTCATCAATCTCCATCGGCGACGATTATGTCAGGACATACTCCCCTGATCTCGCATGGGCACCGCTCGCTCGCACGATATTCTACCTCCGCTTCCTCTTCGCCTCGGCCTCCTCTTTCGCCTCGGCCTCCTCTTACGCCTCAAAGAATATCGGCCATCGCGTTGTTTGTCATGAACCACACGCATTTGCGTCCGAATTGCTCCCACCAACACGACGGAGCCGCTTAAGGGCTCGCGAGGAGTTCTTCGGACATGCTCGCACGAGTAGCACATGTCAGAGCTACGGCGCCCTCTGACCTTCCAGATATGCCTTCCATGCAACCGTGCGCATCACTCGCTTCAACTCCCACCGAATGTGCGTGGGAGACCTACTCCAAACCCCTTGTATCACGACACTCCACACCTCGGGGTCCAATGAGAAGGTTACGGTGAGCTGCCTAGGACATCTCCGATTCGGGCATTCTCCAGATTCGTGTACCAAATCGACTTGTCGGAAATCACTTAGGTCAACACCGACGGACCTTCACGAACCGCACCAACACCGTAATGCACTTTCAATCTTGTGGCCTCCGACATGACTACAAATATTACAAATGTTGCAACCAAGGATTTCTCAACATACATTCCCCATACACTTGCTAAACAAACAAGTAGCCAAGAACAAGAACAAACACCAAGATACCTTCACGCAGAGACCTTGTCTTCGTATGAACAAGCTCCTCTCCTCCTCTCTTCTTGTCTCCTCACTCGAGCTCCTCACTATGTACCTCTCCCAACCTCCTCTCCTCCTCAACCAGACCGCTATGCTTGTCCGCCGAGAGAAATGGTGAAACAAACAATGAGGAGACTCAGTGCAGCTTTTATATGCCGTGTAGTCGCCAACCGCTGGACGACTTGGCGGGGAAGTCTTGGGCCAACGGTTGAGCGACACGGACTAGTCGCTCAACGTTGCACGACTTGGCAATAAAGCATCGCCCAACGGCTGAGCGACACGTGGACTAGTCGCTCAACCGCTGGACGACTTGGTAGTAAGCATCGCCCAACGGTTGAGCGACACGGACTAGTCGATTAATAAGTAATAGAACAATGCTAGAGGGAATGCATAGACAACCATGTCATAGTAGTTACGAAGGAGAATACGCCAACACATAATACAAGTTATAGAACAATGGTATAGACAACCATGTCATAGTACCTACTAAAGACAATATGTAAACACAGATGATGTAAACCCCCATCGCCACCCGCAGACTCCTCCGCTGTCGCCACGCCCCACACCCGGCCCAAGGCCAAAGAATACGCCCCGCTTGGGCTTCGAGCGGGGTGCCTAGGCCGGGCCCAAACAGGAAAGGCGCCAGAGCCTGGCTGGTCCGTGGTCCCTGTAGGGTCGACTCCACTTGTGGCTGCGTGAACACCGGGGCCCGCTAAGCCGCCAACAGATGCAGCTCGACAGTGCGAGCTCACCGCCCCTGGGCCTCCCCGGGTGCTTACGCGAAGTAAAGATCCATGTCGTCGTGCACGTCCTCGTGCGGGGAGAAGGCACGTCAGCAGTCAGAAACAAGACACGCATGGCAAGTAATGTTAATCTCTACAATATATCGACGATCGCCAACTCAAGAGAGGAAACGACTCGACCGGTATGCATAGTGCGGTGTCATACCCACCATATCGTCCGGACGGGTCGGGCGATGAAAACATATCGCCCGAGGCTCTTCGCACGTGTCTCGAACGACGCATGGCGGGCGTCGTGGCGGCGGGGTGTGTACCGACGCGCCCACCGGACCCTCCGGCCGCCAGCGCAGCGCAGCAGAGGCAAGGCGCGCAAGCGGGGCACGGACGTGCCCTCCCGAGCTCGCCGACCTATGCACCGACGAGGCCACCTCCGGATCGACGAGGCCACCTCCGCACCGACGAGGCCACCTCTGTCATTGGCCTGCATGATGACGGCGCCACGATCGCTCGCCGATCAGTAGGTCTGACGAACAAATCGCACTAGCTCGTCGCGTGACCTCCGCAGACTAATGCCGATCCTGCCCAGATCGACCGTCCGTCCGCCGCAACCCCGACGTTGATGTCATGCTCGCAAGGAGTATGTCAAAGCGTCAAACCTATAATTCAGGTAATAGTACGAAGACATTTGCAAATACGATTTTACGTACCACGAGGTGCACATTCCGCGCTAAGTGCAGAGGGTAGGTGTCAGTCAGTGCTGGCACGCGAGCGGGGGGAGGGTCGACGACATGCACCAGCCTGGTGCGTGTCTGCGGGCGCGTACAAATAAGGTACTTGTCAGACGACTGGGTCAGACGCCGCCCTCCGCACGTTATCCTCATGGGCGTTTCGCCATCGTGCTACCCACGGCTCCATCTTGCCCGCCATCGCGGCCCTAGTGCCACCCTCCTACTATGCTCGCGAAATGAACCATTGCAATTGGAAGTCATCGTTACGGAAATGTCAAAAACATATGTTAACTAAATGTGTTGCATGAACTCACGCGTGGGTCGACTCAGCACCCTCGCCCCAACGGAATCGAACAACTCGACGGAGGCCGAATCGGCGATCACCACATCGCATCGCGTAGTCTCAACGAACACGTCGAAGACGAAGCTTCCTCAAGGCCCGCCAAGACGCCTTTGCCGCCGCCAAAGACAAAGGAAGATAGCTCGCGAGCACGGCCTCCGTCTCTGATCGGAGTACGGCTCCCAGTAGACGCCGCCGCGGTGAGACGGTCCATTGCTCCACAAAGTGCTCAGAGGGCACGCTGCGGACTGCGTGTGCATACCGTGCTCATGAGCCAAAACAATGGTTACAAAGGATTACCCGAATACGCATCAGAGAAAATATATAGGAAATATGTACCCGCTTCACGGCACCAAAGGGACCCTACGGCCGGCGGTCCATCAAGGCCCCCATGGTACATGTCCGCGCCAGACGGTCCGGAGTCTATCGAAGATGGGCCGCCCGAGAGAAGCGCCGAACGACCACAACCGCAGCGAGAGGGGCACTGTGAGGATAGATGCGGGCTTCGCCCCTCAAACCGCGATCGCGACATGCGTGGTACGCCGCATGACGTCGCGCAAGTACGGCCGATCCCCAATCGATCTCTAGCTCCTCGCCGTCGGCGATGGCCCTCGCAGACCTTACGAGACAAAGGCCGACGGAGTCACCGTGGTCTGCTGGTAACGAGACCACCAAGAGCCACAACAGTACGCCCCAGTGCCGCGACACCGGTCGACGGTGGGTGTGGGACCATCCGCCGACACGCAGTAAACGAATAATTAGTAAGCCCGCCATATGGCTAGGCCTCAATGAATCGCTAAACATGGAAAGTAGGTACTATACTTACCCGGATTGCTAAAGCCACCGCAGGGGCCATGCCATTGCCGCCCGAGAAGTCGGCACGGAGGCGCCGCCTCCGCCCCAAGAACGCTCAAACACGCTTAACAGGTGTCGCGCCATCCACACCGCGTCCCATGGAATGCAGGTGCTCCCGCGATAGGCAAGCCAAGCAGCATCGCGACATCTTGCAGAGTCGGAGCCATCTCCCCGAAAGGGAGGTGGAAGGTGTGCGTCTCGCCGCATAACGGTCCACGAAGCAGGGGCCAGAGCGACCGGTCGAATGGGAATCGTCGTGACCGCTCCGGACCGGCCTGAACCTCCCCATCGTCGTCGACCAGACCGCCGTCCTCTTCGGTGGCCTCTACCATCCGTGCGAGTGGTAGAAGGCTAGAACGGCTCAGCCTACAAAGCACGAAGAAGTAAGTACATAGTGGACATACGATACAAAAAAGTGACAAATTTGCGGACAAACCTCTCTACCCAACGTGGGTCTAGTCTCAAGTTCGCTTGGGTGTCCGCGCAGATTAACCACCCCCAACTCACCGCGTCGCCCCCGCCAACCGGATGCGGCACACGACGGCTCACAGCGGTGTCAAGACGTCGACCAACCGTCCAAGAGACTAAAATGCCAATCCGAACCACTGTGGTCTTGAGCCATACCGCAAATTAAGAAATTAAAAGCATTCATATTACTTACACATTTAAATTATACTCCAATGGCATTACACTTTGCCCCAACACAATGACATTATTTTTCCTATGAAAGGATATATTACGTTAACGCCTATACCGATCGCTATGGATTGCGTAAATATTTAATACATCATCGCTACTATGCATATTTATAATGGGTGAAGCTTTGGGAAAAACAAAATTTGACATGTTTGATAATCCAACGTGTTTGGAACCATGTATCGTGTATTTAACATTCTATAAACTAGCATTTATGAATGCACGCGTTATCGACATGTTTATCATTATATAAACAAGCATTTAGAAAAGTAACATATACGCAATTAGCGCAGCACGCACAATAGTACACTATGTCACTATACATAAAATTGCTAACATGCCATCTCTATATAATTGCTAACACTATGTCACTATACATAAAATTGGTAACACTATATGTCATCTCTAAATAATTGCTAACACTATGTCACTATACATAAAATTGCTAACACTATATACCATCTCTATATAATTGCTAACACTATGTCACTATACCTAAAATTGCTAACACTATATGCCATCTCTAAATAATTGCTAACACTATGTCACTATACATAAAATTGCTAACACTATATGCCATCTCTAAATAATTGCTAACACTATGTCACTATACATAAAATTGCTAACACTATATGCCATCTCTATATAATTGCTAACACTATGTCACTATACATAAAATTGCTAACACTATATGCCATCTCTATATAATTGCTAACACTATGTCACTATACCTAAAATTGCTAACACTATATGCCATCTCTAAATAATTGCTAACACTATGTCACTATACATAAAATTGCTAACACTATATGACATCTCTAAATAATTGCTATCACTATGTCACTATACATAAAATTGCTAACACTATATGCCATCTCTATATAATTGCTAACACTATGTCACTATACATAAAATTGCTAACACTATATGCCATCTCTAAATAATTGCTAACACTATGTCACTATACATAAAATTACTAACACTATATGCCATCTCTAAATAATTGCTAACACTATGTCACTATACATAAAATTGCTAACACTATTTGCTAACCTACCATGGTTTCAAATATAAACTTGTACAAATTAATGCTATGAACTTACTGCCTTAATCGTCGATGCTAAAACTAATAACTCTTTTTTTCCTCCTCTTCTTCTTCCCCTATTTTTCTTTTCTCTTTCTCCTCTTTTCCTCTCGTCTCGGTTGGCTCAAGGCCTCAAGACGCTCGAATGGCGACGGTTCGTCACACACAAGATTTATAGTCGCCTAAGTCGCTTAACCAGGCGACTTGGGTGTAACTACAAAGAAGTCGCCATACGGTTGGGCGATTTGGTGCAATTTCACACCAAGTCGCCAATCCACAAAGCGACAACGCCGAACTTTAAATCGCTATACTATTGGGCGATTTGAGTGATTGTCGCCGGCGGTTGGGCGACTTGACAAAATCGCCCAACCGTGCGGCGACATGCGATTATTTCGTAAAAAAATTAAGCGGTATTATTTCAGACTTGAATAAAAATTAGATTATTTTAAAAAATTCCAAAGTTGACTCGACATGTCGACTCGGATATCTGGTTTAATTTAGAAACGTAAAAAACTTTAAAAAATGAGATTAACTCTAACAATCATCCTCTTAATCTCGTTTCTTCATCATGATCACACCGATCTTCTCTCTCATCCGAACTTCTAGATCTTCCTCTTTACTCGCATTCCTGCACTGCTCCTTCTGGCCGATGCCACCCTACCGCTCTGCTCTTGCTCCATCCCAAGCCATACACAAACCAACGCTTGTGCGCCTCGTACCTAGATCGAACTCGTCCTTCCTCGCACACTCCACTGGCCGAGCACTGCTCCCACGACCGCCTAGGCTTGGTCATTCCCCGAGCCTCCCGCTCTTCTCTCTTGGACCAAGTCTGTCCACTTTCTCACAGACATCTTAGCCGAGGCTACACCGCCTCTCCCTCTGCGTCGCCTTCATGTATGCCACGCCCTTCATGCGTGGGACTCACCGCTACAATACCAGACGCTTTTGTTGCGCACTGTCTGACCTCCCAAGACTCCACCTGCTGCACCTCTTGCGCCAACTGCGTGCCACTCATGGGTTCCGCCATGTCCTTGGCCGATATCTAAGTTCCACTCTGACTCCTCCAAACTATCCTTCACACAAACCGACTTACAAGTTTTCGTGAGAAATTTTGTACAACCGGTTTGGGGATCTTTTTACTTTCATCAACAGATCTTTGATCTTGTTGTAGACACGCAAGAACTCACCCTGCAGCTCCACCCTGCACCCCCGTTCTGCCAACTGCCCGAGATTGAGTATGTTGTTGCACAAACTTGGTATAAAGTAAATATCAGGCAGCATCTTCTGATCACCGTTCTTGCATCACAACAATATTGTACATTTGCCTTTTATTTGTACTGTGGAGCCGTTGCCAAACTTGATTTCTCCCGAAATCTTCTCGCCGAGCTCATGGAACATGGAGCGATCTCCGTCATATGATTGCTTGCTCCACTTGCCCAAGTACCACTCATCAAGATGATCGTGATTTCCTCCCTCCGTGCGTAGTTTAGGAAGCACGTTCTCCTCGCTCAACATCACCATGACCGGCGCCTTGTTGACACATAAGGAGAGAAGCAGGTAGGATCGCTGTCTTCATTTTCACAGCTTCGGATGAGGTTTACCTCCTCGTTCTTCTTCTTGTTTTGGCAACCAAGCATAGTACCCATACTTGTGACAGCTTGAAGCACTTTATGTGGTGCGGCACTCCGATGCGAGTGACCATACTTATCACATTTGAAACATTTGATATGTGACTTATCATGGATCTGTCACATCGCCTTGCCCAACCTTGTCTTCACGCCACCTCGCCAAATCGCTCGCCATCGTTTCTTGTATCTCCCTTTACCAGCAACGCCTACTCGTTATGGGACTGATACCTTTGCTCGTTACGGGATTGACACCCCTTCAGTAGCTCCTCATGCGCCTTGAGGGAACCGGTGATCTCCTCGATCTTCTTTTCCTCCAGATCCGGGAGTACATGAGCGTGGTGACGATAGGTATAAACTTTTCGGTAGCACGCGCAGTACTTCTTCATCGCCATTGCATTCCTCCATCTTGTCGCCGAGAGAGACAATCTGATTGTACAATGAAGACAACTTACCGATTTAACTCGCCCACCGACCGGGTTTCTCCCATCCGGAGATTCTCGAACTCGGTATGCAAATTCGAGCCGCACCTCCTTCACACGATCAATTCCTCGCATCTTTTGAAGCGCCACCCACGCCTCGTTGTCGTCTCCTTGCCGATGAGCTACCGTGATCATGGAGTTCCGCACCACCGGTAGATGATGGCCAAAGCCGTCTGGTCTACCTTGTTGTCCACCTCCTTGTCCTTTGCTTTCGGATCGACTGCACCCCAAACTCCCTGGGCGCGCATGTTCGCCTTCATCTTCATAGCCCACACCGGATAATTATCGATCGTCAGGACAGGATATAGGAGGGAGATCGGCCCATCCCGGGTCTTCGCCTTGTCGTCCATGATCTTCAATCACCGCCAAGATCAGAACGCTCTGATACCACTTGTTGGAATTTTTCCGTCCTCCGCTGTGTCGCTGCTTTCCCAGATAGACAACGCTGGTTCCTGCTCCTTTTCTTGATGTCTTCACGTGGTGATGTGCCCAGCAGACTTCTTCCTCAAGCAATGCATCCGCCTTGCCGGCTCTTCCACGTAATGCAGAAGCCACAAAGAGCCTCCCCGCCTCCAGTATGTTGGAGAGACAAAATACTAAGCCAATAAAACAACCGAGAACACAGTCAATTTCTCCGAAGCCCCACCTACTCCTCTCTTTTTTAGTCTTTTTATTTCTCTCTATACAACTCCGTTCTTCTCTCGCTCTTACATTGCTTATAAAGGTTCTCAGATACTAGACTCAAAGTTGACTTTGCAAGTTTAATTCTGACACGGCCGATTTAGAAACGTAAAAAACTTAAAAAACGAGATTAACTCTAATAAAGATTTGTACAAGTTTGATAATCCACGCGTAAGTTTGAGGAAAATATACAAGCTAGTGTTGGGACACGGAATGCTACACTAGCCGCAATTAAAAAATTTCTACCGCAGAAATCGTAAAGCCATACGAGAAAGAGACCATAAATCGTTACTACTAGACACGAGGCAATGAAGAAGAGTTAGAGTAGTCCCGCGTAACGCCACGCGCCGATATAGTGAAAGTATCAATCGTCCAATGTCATTGGCGACATTGTCCGCCGATCGCTCCTCCAATAGCCTCTCGTGCTTCTTACGTGACGCCACGGATCATCCTCGATCAAGACAAGAGCGCCTTTACAAGATCCACATATCCAGTGATGAAATACCGCGGCGCCGGTATGCTACCACATACGCACGCGGTAGAGCCTTGCACAAGTTTGATAATCCACGGGCAGAAGTTCGAGGAAGATATACAAGCCAGCATAGCAAAAGGTTATCTATCTCTGCTCGCAAAGAACGGTGTCTTTTGAAACATGCATGTCCAGGCAGCCCCTGCCATGGTCTGCTCGTCCGGCTCCGGCCAATTGTCCATGCAATTATGAAGTGTATTCAGTGCATTGGGCTGGACGGTGGCGTCTCCAGACCAGACCAGCATTATTTTGCGGATCGTATGGTAGCTGCCGGTTAGTTTCACGTACGTACGAGACTCTTAATTAAGCTGGGTTACATATGATGTAAGGCTAAGCAAACGTACGAACGTTAGTTATGAGTGGCTTGTTACGCCATGATTTTGAAACAAAATACACGAGGATCTAGCATTTGGACAGGCAGGCAGAGACGTCGATCACTTATTTAAGGGCCCGAGTTGGCAACTTTTTAATCGTACGAGCTGTCAGTCTTAGGTGGCGGCCATGTGACCGTATGGACCCGCATGGGGCAGTGTCAGTTGAATGCTAGCGGCTGGCTGTTACGTGAACCGTCTTGGGAGTCGTACTTTGCTAAGTGAAGCCTTCAGTTTACCTTGCTAGGATAGAAATACAGAATGTTACATCGTTCTTCTTTCAGTGTAAGCCATACTTGGTAGATGTTTTGACTGTCTACATTTACCTGTTGCAGTCTGAGTCTGTAGGGTGCTTTGAGTTGATAATTGTATGGTCCAACCTGTCTAACAACAACCAAATGCTGTTTCTTTTCACCGAAATTCCGTTATTGCGTTTCAATGACATAAAGTAGTTTGCTGCTTGCTTGTGCATAACTCTCATTTCAACCTTGTCTGTCTTAGATGCAATGCAACAGGTTACATGCCTAGGCAAAAGTTGAAGCAGATTTAATGACATCTGAAACAAGAACACCATCAAACTGAAGATTGGAAGGAGCAGTCTGGAAGCTGAATATCTCCTTGAAACCAAAGATGGAAGGATCGATTTCATGACCTCCACGGGCGCGACACGGAAGACCAGACTGGTGGGAGAAGAAGGGTCAGCGAGAGGGCAAGCTCAACTCACATTTTCCAGCAAATAAATAGGCCATGTAGAATGGGCCAGCTGAAGGCAGTAGCGTGAGGGCAAGAAGCTTTGTTGTTGTTTCTAAATACACAGCCATCCGAGAAACCCAAGTATCAAACACAAGCCCAAGAAAAATCGCTAGCCATGGAGCAGAAATAGCAAAGACTCACCCGAGCGATTTAGAGGCACAGCGCTACCATGCGACGCTGGTGGAATCAATGGCGAGATCAAGCGGTGGTGCTAGAACTCAAGGAATGGAAACCGATGATGGTTGCTTCAAATGGATGATCTATGTGACGGTGGGTGAGTTGCACGATCAAGTCAAGCAGATGGCTCGAGATGCACCCGGTGCTCAAGACGTTGGAGATACTCTCCTTGTTGCCGCTCCAAGCACCAAACCCAAGGAACCAAAGGAAGAAGATGACTATAGTCATAGGCCAAATGGCAATCGTGTGTCAACCCAAAAATGAGGAAAGGCCATGGAAAATCTCACCCTAGAGTTGCTTTTAGGCGTTGGCATGTACGGTTTACACCCTTTACCTATGCCTCCTATTGATGCGGGGAGTTGGGAAATCAATTTGTGGAGCCTACCACTATCACCCAAGTCACACAATTGATTTTCCCCAATTTGATGGAGAAAATCCAAAGGCATGGAGGCCGAGATGCAAAGTATATTTTCGGGTGTGTGCTACTCGACCGGATTTATGGATTAGTGTTGCTGCTATGCATTTTGTGGGAAGCGTGGTGTTATGGTTACATTTGACTCAAACTCATATCGATGCATGAGATGGGAAGAATTTGCCGATGTTGTTTGTTTGCGTTTTTGTCGAGAGGAGTTCCAACAACAACTTCGCCACTTCAATCACCTTAAACAGAGTGGAACTGTCACAGTGTTCACTGAGAAGTTTAATGAATACATGCACAGTCTGCTTGCTCGTCATACTTGGGATCTCATGTTTTTGTGACACAATTCACATATGGGTTAAGAAGTGAAATCGAGCTAAAGTGATTCTACATCAACAGAAGAACCCAGATACCACGGCTTTCTACCGTGTTTGCGGAGGAGGTCCTCGAGACGATGCGGCGTGAGACACGCCGCCGATTTGTCCGGGGCGAAACCCGACATTTAACGACGTTGCCATTGCTTGCACCATTGGGAAGGCCACCGGGTAGCACCGAAATCGAGTAGATGATCTGAGGGTGTAGATGGCACATGAGTGAGTGGATCGATGACAAGATATCGCTCTCGTATGCATCAAATGAGCTAAGGGCTTATGTCATACTGTGGTGAAAAATGGAATCAAGAACACCAATGTGGACCTACTGCTCAACTTCACATGGTTCAGAAATGTGGGAGTTGGTTCACGAGTTTAACTGGAGAGTACACCATCGAAGGAGGAACTTCCCAAGGGGAAGAAGTTATGGCAATTTCAGTAGCTGCAGTGAATGGCGTTGAAACATCGAAAACAATGAGACTCAAGGGCATCGTCCAAGGGATCGATGTTACGATCCTGATCAGTTTAGGAAGCACCCATAGCTTTGTGGGGGAGACCTTGGCCGACAAGTTGCAAGGGGAGCAGAAACCGCTAAGAATGATTAAGGTCAGGATTGCAGATGGGGGCACACTAACGAGTAAAGGGGAGTTTCCAGATTAGTACCGGCAAGTGCAAGGCATGAAGTTCAAAACATCACTAAAGGTTTTGGCACTTGGTGGCTATGACATTATTGTGGGAAAGGACTGGTTGGAGCAACATAGTCCGATGACTATTCAGTGGCGTAAGAAGATCTTGACATTCTTATACTTGGGTAAACGGGTTGTCTTGTGGGGATTGAAGGGAGAGATTCCTAGAGGTGAGCTAAAGACGACACAAACAGAGTAGTTACCCCTTGAAGACAGAGTCCAACTATGTTC
This sequence comes from Phyllostachys edulis, assembly GCA_036346405.1. Taxonomy (NCBI): domain Eukaryota; kingdom Viridiplantae; phylum Streptophyta; class Magnoliopsida; order Poales; family Poaceae; genus Phyllostachys; species Phyllostachys edulis. The sequence continues at coordinate 16,672 of JAYEVD010000441.1, forward strand.
GGGATTCAGATCAAGAATCTCTGCTGCGACATCGCTATTCCGCTCTGTTGTCGGGTTTTGCGATGTGTTTGAGCAACCACGGGCTCGCTCCGCCATGCAAATTTGATCATACCATTCCTTACAATCTGGTGCTCACCAGCTAACCTAAGACCATATTGATATCGCCAAATGCAGTATGACGAGATCGAAAGACAAGTGAATGAAATGCTAGAGTAGGGAGTTATTCAACAAAGTGCTAGTCCTTTGTGTCGCAGGTCGCTTGCTTGTTCCAAAAAGATGGAACGTGGCGCTTCTATGTGGATTATCGACATCTCAATGCCATCACTTTGTGAAGAACCGCTACCCATTGCCGATTATTGATGAGTCGTTGGATGAGTTGGCGGCTCGCAAATGGTTTACTAGTTTAGACTTGTGAGTGGATACCATCGACACGTATGAAACACGAAGATGAATATAAAACAGTTTTCAAAACGCATCATGGGCACTACAAATTTAAGGTGATGTCGTATGGGTTGACGGTGCTCACCCACCTTCCAAGGATTGATGAATACCATTCGGGGCCAGATTTGCGCCGAGGGTTCTAGTCTTATTGATGATGTACTTGTTTACAAATTTAACATTGAAAAACCATGTGACACGGCTTCAACAAGTGTCAGTAAATTTTGAGGCACCACAAACCAAGATCAAACAATCAAAATGTGCATTCGCTCAAAGGCGCTTGACATAATTGAGGCATATTATCAGTCAAAAGGGAGTGGCTACTAACCCGAAAAATATTTTGGCGGTCCGAGAGTGGCCAGTTCCAGAGAATGTTAAGCAAGTGCGAGGATTCTAAGGCTTGGCGAGCTATTATAAAAAATTTGTCTGAAATTTCGGAATGATCAGTCGCCCACTCACTAATTTACTCAAAAAGAATGTGGTATTTGTTTGGACCAAGGACATGGAGGCTGCCTTCCAAGCTTTCAAGGATGCTCTAATCTCAGCGCAGTTCTGGCTTTGCTAGATTTTTCGCAAGAATTTGTGGTTGAGACCGATGCTTCAGAGAAGGGATAGGAGCAAGCAGCACGCAGAACAAACACCCAGTGGCTTACCTTAGTAAGGCTTTGGGACCGTGGGCACAAGGGTTGTCCACATACGAAAAGGAAGGATTGGCGATTCTATTGGCAGTAGAGCATTGGCGAACTTATTTGTAGACCGAGAGTTCATGATTCAACATATCAACATGACCTAGTGCATCTTGGGGAATAAAGGTTCCGCCTACCTGTGGTAGCAAAAGTCATGACCAAGCTATTAGGGTTGCAATACAGATTGTGTACAAACCCCAAGACAGCTAACAGAGTCAGCAGACGCCTATCACGAGAGAAAAAGGGAAGGACAAGGAAGTGACAACAATATCTACTAACATACCGAATTGGATGGAGGCAATAGCAAGTGGTTATCAACATGATCCACGTGCCAACAAATTGCTAAAGGACTCGACTATCTTTGGAAATGGCACTTCCAAATTTCAATTACAACGGCATACTCAAGTTGGGAAACCGAGCGAGGGTAGGAAACATTGCAATGGTACAACGAAATATCTTGAATTCATTGCATTCCAAAGGTAATCGGTGGCCATTCGAGATTTCAAGTTACTTATCATCGGATTCAAAGCTCTTTGCATGGTCGAATCAAACGGGTTGTGTGGGAATTTGTTGATCAATGTTAGGTTTGTAAGTAAGCAAAGGTGGAGCATGTGCGCTATCCTAGATTATTACACACCATTGTCGGTGCGGATCATGCTTGGCAAATTATCTCTCTGGATTTCATTGAGGGCTTACCTCGGTCACGGGTTTCAACTGCATCATGGTAGTGGTTGACAGGTTTTCCAAGTATGCTCATTTTATAGCTATGGCACATCCTTTCATGACTTTCCAAGTAGCACAAATTTTCATGTAACATGTGTTCAAACTTCATGGACTACCACAGTCTATTGTAACAGATCAGGATTGAGTATTTACCAGCTTGCTTTGGAAGGAGTTGTTTCGGCAAAGACAAACTCGCCATTGGATGAGTTCAAAGATATCATCCTGAAACCGATGGTCAAACCGAGCGAGTTAATCAATGTGTGGAAGCTTATTTGTGATGTTTCGTTCATGCATGCCCAAGTAAGTGGTATAATTGGTTGGCTCTATCGGAATATTGGTACAATACGGCATTGCATTCTACACTGGGTAAATCCCCATTTGAGATCTTGTATGACTACAACCCCAGACATTTTGGTATTAAAGATACTTCGGTTTGTCATAATACTGAATTGGCAGTTTGGCTGAAGGAACGAAAACTGATGACAGAACTATTAAAACAACACCTCAACCGAGCAAATCAACACATGAAGGCTCAAGCAGATAGAAAAAGATCAGAAAGAGTATTTCAGGAGGATGACTGGGTGTACTTAAAGCTACAACCATATGTTTAGAGTTTGGTGGTAGTAAGAGCTAACCACAAACTGGCATTTCATTTCGGTCCTTTCAAAGTTGAGAAGAAGATTGGACTGCGGGCTTACAAACTCAAGTTACCATCGATCATGTAATTCATCCCGTGATCCATGTGTCACAACTCAGAGAGCTGTTCCCCCTTCAAGGATGATACAACTGAAGCTTCCAAAATTTCATCAAGATCTTCGGATTTCGCTCAAGGTGTTGTGACAGGGACTCCAAGACAAGGGGTGACATCCACCACTCAAGTACAAGTGAAATGGTCGGAACATCTCCTCCGATACCAAACTCGAGGACCTTGATGACATCTAAGCTCATTTCAGATGCTCCAAATTGGGGACAAGCTAAATATAAAGGGAAGGAATGTCATGACCTCCATTGGCGCGACACGGAAGATCGATGGTGGGAGAAGAAGGGTTAGCGAGAGCGCAATCCCAACTCACGCTTTTCCAAAGAAATGAATTGGCCGTGTAGAATCGGGCCTGTTGAAGGCAAGAGCATGAGAGGCAAGAAGTTGTGTTGTCATTTCTAAATAATTGTAATAGCCCAAGTTTTCATTCCGAGTTAAAAATAAAATTCAATTGTTTTTCTAGAATTGTAAAAGTTTTTCCCTATTTAGTTTAAAGCCAAAATAAATTATTTGTAAATTTAATTACAATTATGAGTTGGAAATAATTTTATTAAGTTCAAAATAAGTTAGGAAATTTCTATGAATTTTTCCTTAATTTTGGACTCTCTTTGCTATTTTCTAAAAGCCTTATTGGTTTTCTCAGATTTCGAATTCAAAAGTATTTAAAATCCGGAAAAACCTTCAGTCGAATTCCTTTTTCGCCCGCTTTCTCTCGGCCTTTTTCTTTCCTCCTTGCACTGCTTGCGCCGGCCCATCCCAACCGCTGCCCAACTCTTTTGACCGGCCTCTCTCTCGGTACCGCCAAGTGGGGCCCACGCCACGCCTCTTCCTTCGCCTCCTTCTTCCGTTGAGCCCACGCTGAGTCGGCAAGGGCTCACCCGCCTGTGAGACCCTCAAATATTGAATGTGCCAATTATAAATTACATCGTAGCATAATTTTAATTAAGGAACAAAGTAATGTCCTTAATAAAAATCATACTAGAAGCATAATCATAATAAGTAACAATCCAACATTTAGGTTCCTGATATATGCCATGCAATAGTTCCCGTGATTAGTGACTATTGCGCATATATCCTTAATCAACATTGCATCAATCACATACAAGTCATACATTCACATAATCATACATCATATTACATCTCCAATTTCGGTTGCTACAGCATGCAAGGTTGCTACAAGAATCAAATATGAACAGATGACCTTAGGTCATTAACAAAAAGATCAACAAATGAAACGAAAAGAGAAAAACAACACCACCAATGGCCCCATCATCCCAAGCAGGCTATTGCGTGGAGGCTAGAACTAACATCACTCGTTAGCATCACCCAGATCGGCGCTAACGGGCATCTCATAAAGATATCCATCCTCACCTGCAACAAGGGGTCATAAAACCCTGAGTACGAAAGGTACTCAAAGAAGTCTTACACAAACTAATAAAAGAAAGTGTTTGATAGAACCTATACAATGGAATAGAATTTTATATGCATAAGGTTATCAATGTAGGCTTAAATGGTTCAATTTTGCATAAAGCAATACATCTTAACCTACAATTGCTATGTTTTAATAAAGCAATTTTAATAAATTGATTTGGACTAAAACCGTAAATAAGTGAAATCATAATCATAAATAGTAACAATACTAAGTCACAGATCAAAATCAAACATGCTCGACACCATCATGCCGAAATTATTCCCAAACCAAAATTAGAATAACTTCTATACAGTGACATCAATTCAAGCGTTGTCCGTGAATCAGTGGACACGGCTATTCAATAGTTTTAACCTCGTAGGGTGTACATCTTTACCCACACGACTTAGTTAGCCCGTAAGCCATCTAGAACAATAGCACACTTCCTTTGGTATGCCAAATGTAAACTAAGATTTGGTATTTTTCAACAAGTTGACACTATTGAGTTGGATGACCCATGTGAGATTAATCCCGCTTAAACCAGATCGATAGCATACATTCAACCGGGCTCACATGTTGTACAGGAATGCCGACCTACCAATTAAATGCAAACTCGTGTTAGCTACACATATTACAATCGATCGGGCCCTCAAGGAACGTACATGCGATGTAACACATCTACGCCTTACCCTTCTAAGAACATCCGATACCAATATAAGCTCCACATGGCATACGACACGGCCAAGACTTAAGCATCTATGCCATATGAAATCAATACACATGTCCTTACTCTCCCAGATCCAACTCAATAGCATTAACCCTTTACTTAACCAAACAAATACCATACATCGCATGTGGAAGCACGCTGGGGCTTGAATTGGGCCGTCGAGTTCATCCTTAATCAACCTGCATAAGACATCCACATTTCCCATTCTCGCACAGAGCACCATCACTAGCATCCACTTGTCCAGATTTGAATTGATTGATAACAGGATTTAGAAGCATTTCCAAATCAAATAAATCGAACGTAATCAAAATAATTATAAATCATTTGTTATTCCCAAGTCGACAAGCTAAGCTTGCCAAACTCTAACGCTCTAGGACTGCATGGCTACAAAAGTTAAAATTAAATATAATAACATCACAAACTACCTTAGGTTGAGTGTATGATATAATTCAAGATAATCCACAAGTTCAGGTATAACTACCTAAGAACAGAGCACAAATAAATTTTAGAAATTTGCAGCACAAAGTGTCACCAGTATTTTAGAATTCTAAAGTTCAAAAGATTAGGTTCAACATGGTGCAGAGAGGAAGCTTGCCTTGATAGTAGTAAATAACCTCTTGTTCAGTTCTTGAGATTCAATAAAAGGCTCAACACACTCGTAAGAACCAAGATCTAAAAGAGAGTAAAAGAATTTCCAATAAACATAGGAAAAACAGAGAACAGATGTTGTAAAGAATGCATGATCAAATGATAATGCATGGGTAATAGTATGCTTAAGCTATATCTAATTTAGTAAGGGTAATAATCCATATATATCATCTATCGATATTTATTACCCATATTTTAGATTTAGAAAATAGCTACAGATCGTGTTTTATATACACTAGAACAGATGACCTATAATTAAGCTACCTATTAAGTCCAACATCATATAAATGGAAAATTGCTGAAACTAAATGTATTAAGGCTAATGTTGGCCATTGAGCATTTAATAGCTATTAGTAGCAATTTAAAGCCTTGGACCTGGTTGTCGTTCATGTTGTCGGTTTGGTTAAAAACCAAAAACAAGACAAAGATCAATTACCATTTTCGGCTAGCTAGTGATGCTACAACATATAAATACTTAAAAAGAGAGTAATTAATACCAAGAATCACTACTGCTATCCTATTGGCTCGGCTTATTTGAAAGAAAGGAGCAAATAGAGCTGTTGTCGGTTTTGTTATACCATAAAACAGTAAAGAGTTTTTAACTATTTTCGGCTATAAAGAAAACTACATAAAGTAAGGCTTCTATCAGTAGTAGAATTTAACTAAAATCTAATTAAGCTAGTGCACTGGTAGAGAAACCCTAGGTCTTGAATACGATATGAAAGACCGAAAAGTTATAAAAATAACTTTTCAGTTACAAGGAACAGGGATCATCACATGAACAGATGAGTGATCCTAGTGAGTGAGGGATGTCCTAAAAGAATTTAAGCTAACAGAAGACAAGACTAACTCACCAGCTAGGGTTTGGAAAAGACAGAGCCAAGCTCTTGGTCAAACAAGAAAAGATCCAATAGCCTTTTTCCTTGTGCTGACCAAAAGAAGATGATGGATTTAGCTCTAAAGATTATTAGATATATCTTTGCTAAGGAAAAAGATGGAACTCAACTCACCAAGTGAGATTTCTCAAGATGAAGCTTCACAGCTAAAGTTGACAGGGAGCAAGTCCTAAGTCCAACCTACAAGAAATACCTACACCCACATTAGTATGAGATTTAGGTATGCTTGTAGTTGAACAAGGCGTAGGGACAAGGGTGCTTCACTGCGAAGGAGATAAAGAAAATGAGCTCCTCCCTTGGTCAACAATGTCAGAAGTCCCAAGACTAAGGATTATATAGTGTATGGAATGTGTAGAGCAATTGAGAATTCTCTAGAGACAATGAGATGGCACTAAGGATAAGGATTAGGAGAAAATATCCTCCAAATACTGTTCATCACCACCATTTCGGTCACAACCATGTCCATGGTGGGAAAAACCAGAGAGAAATCAAAATTCTACCACTTACATGTGGGCCCCAAAGTCATGCAATGCACACAGCACACGAATGAAGCAAAACCGGTCATCGCCGAGTGGGTCCTGTGAGTATACATGAAAGATGCAACAGATCGCACGAAGCAAAGCCAAACCGACACGACATGCGGGCCCTGAAGAAATCGCGCTTACGCGCACACGCCGAAGTTCCACGACGTACCACCGCCCATTCCGAGATGAGCGGCGTGATGCGGGTTTAAAACACGTTGAAACGGTATCGTGAAACGTGGACCACACGATCTCCAGCAGACGACTCAGATCGCGAGCAGCCCAAGCGGTCCGAAGGTCACACTCACGCGAGCCGTCGGATGGAGCCTCAACGGTCGCGATTCAAAGGAGGACTGTCGCGGTCCGATCGGCCCAATCAGTTAGAGCCGTGCGATTGCGAACCAACGGCCCAAGATGAGGCGCTCGTGGGAGCTCTTCGGCCCAAGGATTCCATCACCGTTAAAACGCGATTCAACGGCCCAGATCGGGGCGAGGTACGGCCGGTCCGAACGGCCCACTTCATCTGGCCCGTTCGCGCGAGAAGGAAAGGCTGAGATGGGCTGAACTTTGACGCTGCGCGAGAGGCGCGGGCCGAGCCGGTTTAAGACGGGTTGGGTCCGACCAAGACAAGCCGAGCCACATCTAATGCTAGACCTGGTTAGGCCGGAGGTTTGACAGATTGAATTCAAAACTTCCAAACTTTGATCGAGTTTTAAAATAGCAAATAAATTTGTAAATTCACGAAATTTTGCGTAATCACTACTGGGATGATATATTTCCCAAATAAATTTTTAAATCACAGCTTTTCTTTATAAATGCATAAATAATTTATTTAATTCAACTAGGGTTTATTTCAAGACAATTATTTTTATGAAAAACAAAATAATTTCTAAAAATTCAACAAAATTATTTTTGGCCATAATACTTTATCTGATTTTCAATAAAAATATTTCCTACTCATAATACCAACATTGGATGGTATTTCTTTTTGAAATTTTTATCAAGTTGGAATTTATAATTAAAATTTTGGGAAAATAGTTTGTAACATGTTACCCAATTTGTTAATCTGAACAAGAATGACATGAACAAAGGCTTCATTATCAGATATTAGGTTGGGCTGTTACACGCCCGTCGCCTCACCGCCTCCATGTCGCCTCCCATCAACGCGCATTAAATGCCTCATTCGCACCCATCCCCACGCCCATGCCCTTCTCTCTCGCCATGAATCCCGCCGCCCCACGCCATGCCTCGGCCTAAGTTCTCTGGCGCCCATGCCGTCGAACTCCTTCCCTACTCCTCCTTGGCCTCTATAAATGGAAGTGCCAGGAGCCCCTCCTCTTCTTTCTTTTCCCCCCATTCCCCTCTTCTCTCTCGCCATCGTTTCGCCATATTTTGAGCTTCAACTGCACCGGCCAGAGCTCCTTCCATCGGCGATTGCACCACCAGTAAGGGTCCTCTGCTGCCAACGTCTCCACCAACGGATTCGCATGGCCGTGCTCTACACGGTGCTCTCTCTCTTTTCTCCGGGAACCCACCGAAGCCTCGTTGCCATCTTCGACCGCCGCCATCGCCGCCGCTTTCTCTCCTTGCCCCCAAACACCTCTTTGCGCATCGGTGCCCAAAACGTGAGCGCTGAGTTCCCCTTGCCTCCCTCTCCCTTTTGGTACCCCACCCGAGGCTCGCAGTGGTGCATAGCGCCGACGAGCTACGCACCCGAGCCACCGCCATCCACTGTGCCGACGTGGCCATCACGTGGCTGGCAACGTCACGACCACCTCGACCCTCTGCTTTGCGTGGTCGCCGAGTGGCAAAGCCATCGTTGCCGCTACCGATCCATCGTGGACGGCTCAAAACACGTGGACCCATCCACCAACCTAGGCCCACATGTCAAAGGCACTCCCTTTTCTTGTTGAAAAATCAAGGATCGGTTATGGCTACTAGAGGGGTTGAATAGGGCAAATTAACTTTCCCCACTTACGATTTCTTCTCTTGAACTCTAGTGCTATAAGGAAGACACTAGGTTTAAGAACACCAAGAACACACCAAGAACAAAAAAAATAGAACAAGAATTTCGTAAATTTAGCTGTTAAGAAACCTCAAGAACTCAAGATAAACTTAACCAAAATTGATGAAACTTGAACCATAGCAAGATGAGGTCCTCAGGGTTATGATTCCAAAAGGAATTGCAGAATAATGCCCAAGAGAGAGACCTTTCTTGCTTAAAGTCCACGTTGCATCAAAACAGTAATTTCAGCAAATTTGGAATTTCAAAAACTTGCCCGCTAAGGAACCTCAATAACTCAAGATCTACTTAACCAAAATTGATAAAACTTGAACCATAGCAAGATGAGATCCTTAGGGTTATGATTCCAAAATAAATTGTAGAATAAAGCCCATGATAGAGATCTATCTTGCTTCAAGATCATGTTGCATCAAAATCTGGAATTTAGAAACTTGCCCACTACGAATTCTCAAGAACTCAAGATCTACTCAACCAAATTTGATGAAACTTTAACCATGGCTAGGAAATGATCTTGGGGCTATGATTCCAAAAGTAATTGCAAATATATGCCCAAAGTCTCACCCTTTATGCAAATAGTTCAAGCGGCATCAAGAACAACAATTTCAAATTTCAAGAACACGGTTAATGCAAACACAACTTGAACAAGAATGAATTCTACTGGATCTTGTTGGGCTAGAACATGTTCTTGATGAAATCCTCAACCTCTTACACGTCTTAGATCCAATAGAACTACAACAAGTAGAAGGAGGGGAAGAGAAGCTCAAGGTGCAACAAAGAAAAGCTAGAAATTGCAAGAAATAAAATAAATTTCAGACCATGTAAGAACTTGGAAATTTCATTGCTTCAAGAGGAACTTTCATTACTTCAAGAGGAAGGATTACAAAGCCACAATTAATGGTGGGCAAAGCTTAAAGGAGCATAAATCCTTCTCCAAGACTTGGTAGTAGAAGCATACCTCTACCCCTTTATTTGTAGCCCTATGGGAGCAACCTCAACCCTTGGATCACCTCAAGGGCTAAGATTAACCCTCTCCACTCATCCATATCCACTTAGGGTTTAGCCAACTCTACCCCTCGCCTAGAATACCCCTTTAGACTAGCTATAATTACATCAATGACCTTATGTTGACTTTGGTCAACATAAGCCACCTAGAGCTATCACGCTGCTCCACCTTGACGGCTGTCGATCCTTGTTGACTTGTCACGTCCCCACCTTGTGTCTCGAGCTCCGAACACCCTTGGAATGCCTCGTCGACAATTGGATGCTGCAAAGTCACCCTGAGTCACCGAACGGACCCGTCTCGTGCCATCTTCATGAAGACTCCATCTCCATGACTGGACTTGATCCCTGATGATCTCTTCAACATCCATGATGGTTCTAGATGCGAAGTTTTGAAGTTTTAAAAGTAAAAATAACCATTTGGATTTGTTTGTTAAAGTTAAAGCTTAATTGAAATTTTCAGAGTTCAAAAACAATTTAATATGATTAATATCAACATCAACTATTATCAAAACTATTTTATTTGGATTCTATATGCTTGGATATATTTTCTAGAATTTTTCTGAGTGCATTTGCTATTTTCTTTTTGCCAATTGGATTTTCTACTATTTTCTAAAAAGAAAGCTAATTAATTAAATCTCATATTTGTCTTTGGGCCCAATCCTTTTTCTCTCAGCCTTTCCTATTTTTCTTTCGGCTGGCCCACTCATTCTTTGAGCCACTTTCGTTTTGGCCTGAGCGTGCCCTTTCTCTTTATCCTTGGCCGCTCGCTCTTTTCCCTTAGCGCCGAAGCCCACAGCCCAACTTGGCCACCCTCGCCCGTTTCTTTGCGCAAGGTCCAGCCCAAGTCGTGCGTGTGAAGCCCAACCGAGCTGCTTATTTCCTTTTCTCTTGTTTCTCTGACCCGTGGGCCTACATTGCCACATCAATGTCTTCCTCGTCTCAGCATTGGACTTCTTCCATTGCAGTGTCTGTGTCCAAGCCATTTGGGTGTCATGCTCCTCTCAAATTCCTTCTCTCCGGTGCTTTATAAGCCGATTCCTCCACGTCGATTTCTTCACATCTTCCACCTCCATCGAAACCCTAAGGCGTGGCCTCGAGGTCATTCTTTGTTTTGTCATATTTCACCGAAGAGCCAAGCCGCCGCCGCAAGCTTCTCCACTGGATTTCTTCATCGGCAATCCACCTCCGCCCTCCTCAAGGTGTTCTCGGTGATCCACGAGCCATCACCTACCCAGTGCTCTCTTTTATTTCCTTCGAGCGCCTCTATTTTACCAAGGCCGCCGTCACCGAGCTCCCTTCGCCGCCAAGCTTGCCGCCACCGTCGTCCCACTACTGTTCGTGCCGAAGCATCACCGGTCGTCGGGATATCATTTTTGTCTTCGACTGAACTTGAATCATCTTCGTTCGCTCTCGGCACCAAGCTCCAGTCGCCGGCCATGGCTACCTCGGCCTTTCTTTGTGCCTTTCTCCCTTTCCTGACATGGCAGCCACCTCCCTTCCACATCAGAGCCACCTTATCCCCTTTGCTTGTGTGGCATATCGGTCAGCGCCTATGTGTCAATGCCATGTGGTAGATCCCAATTCAACCCGAGCCAAAGTTCATGCACTCAGTTCACATGAACCCTTCTCTATGCTAGTGGGACCCACACATAAGTCCAATTTTCCTTTATTTTCTTTCAGCAGTTTAATCCTTGATGATGCCAGCTGACGTCATATTTACCTTTTCCTTCGTAGAAATAATTCAGTAAATTCGTGAAATTCTGATTTTCATTATTTCATGTAATTTCAATCTTCCAAAGCCCATATCTTTTGCATCTGAACTCCGATTGAGTTCATTCAAATACCTAAATTCATCTAAATTCAAGATCTATTTATTTGAGATTTTTATTTAATTTTTGGAGTTAGTTTTGTCTCTGTTATTTATTTATTTGGTTTATTTGCTTTGTTTGCAAGTAGACGTTGATTCTTCGGGAAGCTTTGAGCAAGGAGGAGTACACCAAGACCAAGATCTATCCCAGGATTTATTCCAAAGAAAGCTATAGTCCTTTGATCATATTGAACCTATGATTTTAAAAGTATATTGTTTTATACAATTGCATGCTATCTTTATATAAATTGTTTTGGGATTAGTTATTACCTGTTGTCATTATGCCTTCATTGATTATTTGAATGCCATGAATAATTTGTCACCATAGCATGGATAATTTTAGTTGGAGAGTAAATTCTTCTTCGGAGTCTTCTTCTTCATCCTCCGCCTCATCACTTGATTCCGCTTTCATCTTGAAAGTGGTAATCTTCTTATTTGAGGAAGATGACTCCAAGGGCTCTTCCTTGTCCTTGTATAGCTCATTTGTGATGAGATTGCTCAAGAGACCGGTTGGCAATGTCTCATATTTCTCCGGAAGAGCCATAAACAATTTTCTCACAATATCAACATCAAGAAGGATAGTGCCAAGGCCTTCGAGCTCATTTACAATGTTGTTGAGACGAGAATACATCTCGTTGATATTTTCATGAGGCAACATTGCAAAATGTTTCATATTTGATCCTAAGCCTATGTAATTTGGCTTCTTTAACTGTGGATGTGCCCTCATGAATTTTCGAGAGCGTAGTCCATATCTCATGAGCAGTTTTAAGGTTGCTCACTTGATTGAACTCATCCGCGTTTAAAGCTCCAAATAGAGCATTCATCGCTTGAGCATTAAGGTGGGAGTTTCGTTCTTCAAGATCCGTGGGGTGTGCGGCATCAAGTGCCATAACGAAACCCTCACTAACAATTCTCCATATGCTTGGGCTCATGGCCTTTAAATAAATGGACATTCTAATATTCGAATAAGCATAATTCGATCCATCAAATAAAGGTGTCTTGCCTATTGACATTCCCTCACTAGCCATCCTTTCTCTCCTAGACGGTTAAGTCTAAAATTAGACAGACCAAGCTTTGATACCACTTGTAGGATCAAGGATAACCGACTAGAGGGGGGGTGAATAGGAGGTTTTTAAATCTTTTCAACTAATTAACAATTTTAAACAAGATTATCTAAACAAAGATAAACTTATATCAAAACTAGATACAAATCTAGCTAAGCAATTCTACACAAGTAAATTGTTAGAAATATAAATGTGGAATTTAGTAATGGCAAAGAATGAACCACAATGGAGACAATGATATTTTTCCCGTGGTATCGAATACTTGCCGATATTCACTAGTCCATATTGAGGTAAGTCTAACAAATTGGACCGGCTCCACAAATTAAGCCTTCACCCTCGATTACTATCGTTGCTCTTCCTCCACTCTGGAGATGGTGAGCACACAACCGCTTCACAAATCCTTGCCGGATCACTTCACAAGCTTCTTTAAAGTGATCACCACGCAACTTCTTCTCCAAGCCGTCTAGGTGCCAGCAAGCATCAAGAGTAACGAATCGTCGCACTTGCTTGAAGACTATCAAGTGCCTAAGATGATCAACTAACGATGCAATGCACTTAATAGCTCTCAACTATCTCAAAATGTGAATTCAATGCAAATAAGTAGAAGAGAGAGCACCAAAGACTCAAGTGTATACAATATGGCCAAAGGTAGGTGGATTGGTGCTGGTGGGAGTGTATTTATAGACCTCAACCACAAAACTAGCAGTTTGGAACAAACTCCTGAAAAATTCAGGATTTTCAGTAATACCGCCGTTCAACCCCGGTATTACCACAGTCGACGATCAACGGTTGACTACTGTTCATTAAATGTGCCTGTTATAGCCATTACAAAAATTTTGTGGTACTACTGCCAACTATAGTCTGGTACTACCGCATCACGGTAATACCGTTCGGCTATATCGGTATTACCGATGTCCAGAGGATAAAAATCACAAGAAAAACACCCTCTCTAGAAAAATCGTACTGCCATGTAAAACTCGGTATTACTGACTTGCGGTCATACTGTAGAAGACTTGCGATCATACTGTTTTCAGGTTTCAAGAAACACTCCCAAAAACATGTTCTCTGAAAAAACACATACCGTCAATTAGATTATGGTATTACCGACTTGTGGTAATACTGCTCATCACATGCGGTCATACCGATTTTGGGAATACAAGAAAATAATCCAAAACATGCTCTCTGAAAAATACATACCGCCATGTAGATTTCGGTATTACCGACTTGCGGTAATACCGCTCATCACTTGCGGTCATATCGATTTTTCTGAATAGTTTTCTTGAAGCAAAAACAAATGCAATGCATGACTTCTAGTTGATCAAGATGGCACATAAATTGATCCTCAAGCTACTAGCTATGATCCCTCTTTATAGTACGACATCTAGCCTACAAATCTGGTCTTTTCTCCAAACACTGAGACCGATAAAATACTATAAAAGGATCCTTAGATTAAATGATACATTTGCCTTGAGCCATGTCGATCTTTATCACCTTTGCATTGCTATTTCCATGTCATCATTCATCCATTGGGACTTAACCTTTAAACATCTCAACACACAAGTTAGTCCCTTAATACATTGTTAACATTAATTACCAAAACTATTTTTAGGGGCCTAGATGCTTTCAACCGTTCGTGAATCGGAGCTTCCAATCAAAAGTTATAGCTAAAACAAGAGAAAGACATACTCACATACGAAATAAATAATCGATTGTTTGCTAGTTAGTTGTCTACATGCCTGTACTAGTTGGCTAAGATGGCAATAAAGTCATGTGGATGTTACAGTAAATCTTTTTGCAACAGAGCAGTAAAGCCATGTGGAGGTTGCACTTAATCTTTTTGTAATAGAGCATTAAAGTCATGTGAATGTTACAATAAATCTTTTTGTAACAGTAGTAGAGTCATGTGGAGGTTGCAGTAAATCTCTTTTAGTGATGCAGTAAATATTTTTTTAGTAAATGCTGTAGGATCAAGGATGACCGACTAGGGAGGTGAATAGGAGGTTTATAAAATTCTTGTGCTCTAATTAACAATTATAACAATTATGTTCTTAATGAAGGAATTCTTGCACAAGTTAAAAGTATTTACCTACTTCACGCCGTCGCCGCCCTTGGTGTTCAAGCCCTAGTGCGCCTCCCCACGCTATAAATAGCGCTGCCCCGTGCGCACATCCTCTTCGCCTCATTGCGCCACCTCCGAAACCCTACCTTGCCTCCGCCGAGACGACGCCAAGCGCTGCCGCCGGGCACTTCTTCTCCAGAGCCAGCGTCGAGCCTCTCCGTCACTGTTCTCCATCGCAGAAACCTCTCAAACCATGCCCTTTGCGCCGTCCGCTTTGCCTCGGTCTCCTCCACTGTTTGCGCACACCATCCGGAGCTCTTGAGCCTCCCTTCGCTGGCGCCATCTCCGTCTTCTTCATCTCCGGTCGCGTCCCGTCCGCCCAATGCTCTTTCTTCACGTGCCTCACCGCCAAGATGATCCCCTTGCCAAATTAACCACGTCACCTTGTGCCTCATCTCTCTCTCTCTATCTTTTCTCCCTTAAGATTCCAAGTTTTATCCACCGTGTGTATAGATCGAGGTCTTCTCTTCCATCTTCGACCGAGCGCCTTCGCTAGCCAATTGCGTTGCCTCCGACAATCTCCTTTGCACATGGACACCTCCATCGTAATCACCATTCGATGTTCGACGTCATGCCCTCGTCCACTTCGCTAGAACTTTATCGTAGAGCGTCACCGATGATCAAGACGTCGCCACCACTGCTCTTTTGCTTGCCGCCGGCGATTGTCGACAACCCTCACCGTCGCGACCGCATCACTGAGACTACCGCTGTCACCTCGTCTTCTTGTTTTGCCCATTCTTTTGCGTCGCTGTGGCCCACAACTCCGGCGAGCCGGCAAGCTCGAGAGCCACTGTGCCCCTATTGCCATTGTCGGAGCCACGTCATCATCCATGTACACGCCATGTCACTGCCACTGCATCCGTGGCATGACACGTGTGTGCCACGCAAGCGACACCTAATCCTAACCCTAAACCTAGAACTGAGTGGCCATGGTTCATCATGAACCTATTCTATGACACCTAGACCCCACGCGTCAGTTTCCTATTCTGTAAACTCTGTTCACCATGAACCCAACCCCAACTCCGTGGACTTGGTCTATGGAACAATGGCCAACCCGTCATCCACTTTTCCTATTTCGGAAATTAATTTAACTTCTGAAATTCAATTATCAATTGGGTCCCACATGTTAGTTAAATTTCTTTTATTTTCTTTTCAGCCAAAAATATCTGATGATGTCATGCTGACATCATAATCTGGATTTTTCTTTGAAAGAAAATTTTGAAATTATGATTTTATCATTTCATGTGAATTTCAAACTTCCAAGTCCTTGTTCTTTCTCGTACGAACTCCGATTGAGCCCATTCAAATTTCTAAATTCATCTAAATTCATTAGCTACCTTCCAGTACCATTAAATTTCAATTTGGAGTTTATTTTATTTGTCTTTTTGATTTTTTTTGTTTTGCGTTTTCTCTCTTGTTAGACGTTGAAATCCCGGAATCGTCCAAAGGAGCTAAAGGTCATGGAAGTAGAAGATTGAAGATAAAATAAGATCATCATTGCTATAGCAAGGCAAGTTGTGCCGTTGGCCATGTTGAACCTAGTTTTCTAAAATTACTTTGATTCAATTATTGTGTTTTACTTTGTGTATTTATTTAAATGTTTTAGGATTAGCTATATACCATTTGATTATATCCACCCGTCCTATTGTATTATCATGATCTTTTGTCACCCTAGCTTGGTTAATTATTAGTTGGTATTATCATAGCACCAACGTGGGTTGATTAGATGTGAATAGTTTGCTTAGCCATGCAACAAGTCATTTATATCATCTGAGTTGCAATTATAAACTTGACTAAGTGGTTATAGAACTTTGTGTAAAACTGTGTGTTGTGTGTCATTACTTGTTGATGGCATATGTTGCACTTAACCAACAGGGTGGGAAAAGATTTATACTGAGGCGAGTGGTGGAAACTGTGTGATATGGTGGAGCTTTGTGATTGGGAATGATAATCTTCGTGGCATTGTTAGAAATTGGAAGTCTCACCTTGGTCACTTAAGGACTTAACTTTGTGCGCCATTGAATTGAGCCATAACTGTACAACCATATACCTGATATGTGATGGGCCTAACTTAGTAAGTTACGGATTCTCGACATTGACTACTCAGGTTGTAGGTTAGGAGCTCAGTGATGGGCGGAGGTGTGGACTACTCTGAAAGTCATATCGATGGACGGTTTGCCACTTCCAGGTCCAACGGTGTGCGTCGGGCCAGCGAGTGAGGTTGGGGTCGACTGTATTGCACACTAGAAGAGTCAATGTTTGAGATGAAGTTTCGAAAAAGTTTTGTTATGATCAGTGTAGGCCACACTAGTTATATCTTGTGGGTAAAGTATACAACCTCTGCAGGGTGTTAATCAACCAATTTGAATAGCCATGTCTGCGGTCACGGACATGCTCGGGGATTTCACAGGAGGGGTAGATTTTCATAAAAACAATTGGGAAGGGACAACTGTGTGGTTAAACTCATATAGCTGTGTGAAAGAAATTGATTAGGCTTTGTGTCCTTTGTGAAAACAAGTGTTAAATTATTATTGTTTATTTGTTTTAAATTACACTTTTAATCTATTATTTGTATTCAATTGCAAATGCAGCTTTATTGCAAAATAACCACATAAGTCATTTCTTTGGAATAAACCATCATGTATAATTGGATTCTGTGGTACAACTTGTTGAGTACTCGGAGTACTCATTCTTGCTGCAATCATTCAGATAAAGTGAAGAGATCGTCGGTCAACAAAGTCTACTTCAAGGAACGTGGAGAACTAGGTTGCGCTATCTCAGCTAATTGCCTATGGGCATATGGATGGGCTTCACTGAAGTTATTCCTTTACATTCTGCTGCAGCTTAAATGAGCTATTCACCTTTTGATGCATTAATTGTAAGCTTTGACCTTAAGATCGTTACTCTGATAATTATTGTTATTTACCTATTTATTAGTCATCTTTGTATATAGAAATGATATTTCATCGATGTTGCCATTGTGTGTACTAGCGTGATTTTGGACTAGTGCAGTATACACAGAGGGTCCAGAATTGCATTTTTGGGTCCTGACAACTCCACACAAGCATTTCCCTTGATAACTAGACTTGCTCTTCCTCCTCTCCGGATATGGTGAGCACACAACCACTTCACAATTCTTTGCTGGGTCACTTCACAAACTTCTTTGAAGAAATCATCGCGCAAACACTTCTCCAAGCCATCTAGGTGACGGCAAACACCAAGAGTAATAAACCAAAGCTTTTGCTTGAAGAAAACAAGTGCCAAGAGGATCAACCAATGATGCAATACACTTGAATGCTCTCAACTACCTCAAAATGAGAAATATGAGCAAATGGGTAGTAGAGAATGCACTAGATGCTCAAATGGGTTCTAAGCTTGGTGCAGGCGAGGGGGTATTTATAGCCCTCAACCATAAAACTAGCCGTTTGAGGCAAGTTCCTAAAAATTCAGCATTTGCGGTAGAACTACTGTAGAAACACTGTACTACCGCAGTCATTGTTGAACGGTCGACTACTGTTCATTAAGTGCTTCTGAACCAGCCATTACAAAAAGGTGCGGTACTACCGCCCTCAAAAGACCTGGTACTATCGCAGCGTGGTTGTACCGCTCGGCTAGCATAGAACTACCGTTTTCTAGAGGATCAGAAAGTAACAAAAACACGCTCTCTGAAAAAAACGTACCGCCATGTAAACATCGGTCCTACCGCACTGCGGTAGGACCGCTCAAAGAATGTGGTCATACCATTTTGCAAGGGTGAACAAAAACTACCAAAACATGCTTTCTGGAAAATACATACCACCAAATAGAGTCCGGTCCTACCGCTCTGCAGTAGTACCGCTCATCAAATGCGGTCATACCGATTTAACTAAACTTTTTTCAGATGCAAAACTAAATGCAATGCATAACAATTGGTTGATCAAAATGGCACAAAATAAACTTTCAAGCTACTAGCCATGATCCCTCTTCATAGTACGGCATCTAGCCTAAAATCTGGTCTTTTCTTCGAACACCGAGACCGGTAAAAACTATAAAAGGATCCTTAGGCTATACATTACCTTTGCCTTGAGCCAAGTTGATCATTTACCATCTTTGCATTGCCATCTCCATGTAATGATTCAAATTCTGGACTAAACCTTTAAAACATCTTAGCACACATATTAGTCTCATAACACATTATTGACATTAATTACCAAAATAATTTTTAGGGGCCTATATGCTTTCAAACACACATAGAGATTTTTATTTGCGAGACTTATATCATTCTGTTACCCTTGTCATCACCAAGCTACCGATGAAAACCGTTTGTGAATCGGAGCTTCCAATCAAAAGTTATTGCTAAAACAAGAAAAGAAACATTCATATACAAAACAAGGAACTGATTGTTTTGCTAGTTGGCTGTCTACTTGTCTGTACTAGTTGGCTAAGATAGTAGTAAAGTCATGTGGAGGTTGTAGCAAATATTTTTTGCGACGTGGTAAATATTTTTTAGTAAACACATAGAGGGGTTTTTATTTGCAAGGCTTATATCATTCTATTACCCTCGTCGTCACCATCTACCGGTGTAAACCATTCGTGAATCAGAGCTTCCATTCAAAAGTTATTGTTAAAACAAGAGAAAAACACATTCACGTTTAAAACAAGGATCCGTATAGGTTTTACTGCCAGATTGAATAATATCGATACTTTTACCGCCGATTGCAACGCGTGCATGTGCTTTACCTTTGATCCTCAAGGGAAACATGTGAGTCAAGCGCTACTTTGCGTGGCGTGAAGACAAGCTAAAAGCGGTAGCGCGGTGGCCAGCAGTAATAGCTATTCAACGCTTGATATATATACATACATACATACATATACATATACATATACATATACATATACATATACATATACATATACATATACATATACATATACATATACATATACATATACATATATGTGTGTGTGTGTGTGTGAATACACACACACATGTATGTATGTATGTATATATCGAGCGTTGAATAGTTATTCTGCGCATGGGCCACTGCTTGGGTTGCGCGCCAGCTCACGCGTTTCCCCGCGTGGGATCAGCGGTAAAACACATGCACATGGTGATACCATGGAACTCTAGTACCATATATCTCCAACATTCATATAGCATGGACATTGCAACTTTAACTCCCATCACCTTTTCTCTATATAGGATGGGGTTTTGGCATACCATGGAACTCTAGTACCACATATCTTCACTATTCATCTAGCATGGGCATGTAACTTTAACTCCCATCACCTTTTCTCTCTCACCACTACACACATCCACATGCAAGATTCATGGTATGGATATGTGGTGCTAGCGTTCACTAGAATGCAACATCATTGCAACTTTAAATCACATCACATTTTCTCTCTCTACTACACACATCCACATGCAAGATTCATGATATGGATATGTGGTACTAGAGTTCAATAGCATGCAACATCATTATATTCTAGTAGGGTGCCCGTGCTTTGCAACGAAACTCCAAATCTTACAGAAGTAATATTTATCTTTAACACATGATGTGCGTTTGGCAGGAATGACAACTTCTAGAGGTGGCTCAATTACCCACTTGCAAAAGAACAAATTCAGTTGCAAAGCTAAAAAGAAAAAGCTCAATGTGTTTAAGAATAGAAGAGAAATGGAGAAATATGAGCAAACAGTTTAATAGTCTGATAATCACAGTTGCTAGGTTCTCAGAACCTTATATTTGACTCTTTTTGTTGGTTTTAGTAAAATCAACAGTTTTTGGCCTTCTATTGCTAACATTTTTTAGGAGGAAGCTTCCTATGGCACACAATTTTGGATAACACTTTTCTCACACGAGGACCCAGTCTTCGACCATGCAATTGGCTGAAATGTTATATAACATGCAAATCATCAGGTCCAAAATTTCAAAAATTCTGTTGATAATGATATATTTAAACTTCACTATCGCACCATTGCCATGTGGCCCCATGTCAGTGGAAAACGTCAAACTTTTCATAAAAAGACTGACAATTATTAAATACCTCACTACTACAAAAATGCTAATATTGGACGCCTGATCACAGACGGTTGATCAAAACCATCTGTATTAAACACAATCACAGATGGTTTTTGCTTAAAAACCGTCTGCGTAACTGGATGCGCTAAAAACCGTCTATGAAG
Organism: Phyllostachys edulis; assembly: GCA_036346405.1. Classification (NCBI taxonomy): domain Eukaryota; kingdom Viridiplantae; phylum Streptophyta; class Magnoliopsida; order Poales; family Poaceae; genus Phyllostachys; species Phyllostachys edulis. Next base: position 37,720 of record JAYEVD010000441.1, read on the forward strand.
AGGTAATATCACAGATGGTTCATATTGAAAACCGTCTATGAAGTATCACAGACGGTTCTAAACATGAACCGTCTGTGATAATTGTAGACTTTACAGACAGTTCATATTGAAAACCGTCTGTGATCCTTCACAGACGGTTCTAAACATGAACCGTCTGTGATAATTGTAGACTTCACATACGGTTTTTAATTATAACCGTCTAAGATAATGTCACTTCAGCTTCGGTAAGTTTCTTCATCACCGATGCATCTCTTCGTTGCATCAATGCCGCTTCGGCTCCCCGATGTGTCTCTTTATCTCACACGCCGAATTTGTTCCTTGTTTTCTAAAATAGATCATCTGCCATCGAAGATGATTATCCCCACATATATATAACTCTATACTTCTAAAGTAGAAATCGCTCCATCTGTTTCCTTGTCACTGGCATTATTGGCCTACCTGGCCATACTGTATGAGCGCCTCTCTTGCCGTACATTGGCGGATGTTGTGGAAAGACACTATTTCAACAGTGTCTTCATTCCTCTGTCCGAGGATTTGCCAGAGCAGGTGACGGCCACCTTCTGCCGTCTTGGCATCCTCTCCCGCCGCGTCTTCCGGGTGATCTCCCACTTTCGACGAGTTTACCGCATCATCAATGTGGTCCTCCACAACAACATTGCACATCTCCAAGAGGCTTGCCGTCACTTGGACTGTAATCGAGGCGACGGGCGACAGAGTCGACCATGCCGAGATCCCTCAAGCAAGGGAAGAGAGCCTATGGGCTCAATTCTTCTTGATTCAACAGTCCGAGGGTCTTCGGGAGACACTCGAACGAGCGCATCAGCGGGTGGATGCATTTCGGGCTTCGTTCGTTGATCACGAACCGTCCGATGCTGACGCCATTACCTACGAAGTTTTGAAGATGGAGATAGCAGTCTACCTCCGCCACTAGAAAAACTTTGTTTATTTAGGTTTCTACTTTTTTTAATCTTTGTAACAAGCGATTGGCCACGCTGTTTGGCCATATGTAAATTCCAAAATGAAAAAAATATAGTTTGGAGGTGAAGTTAGTATATTATATGTTGAATTAACTATTTATCACAGTCGACGGTTTAGTGGTTAACAAATTTATTATATCTGATCTGTGTGATATATGTATCGATCATAGTTAAAGCAAATTTTCAGCAATATTTCAATGACAAAATTGACATATAAACATGTAATTTATTCATGTCATGTATATATATGATATATATATATAAATATATATATATATATATATATATATATATATATATATATATATATATATATATATATATATATATATATATATATGTTCAAAACATAGAACTTGAGAACAACCATATCACGCATGCTTCTATAACCATATCACAGATGGTTCTATAACCATATCGCAGATGGTTCCATAATAGAACTGTCCGTGATATATCTCATATCACGGACGGTTCCATAATAGAACCATCTATGATATGTCTTATAAGTAGGAGCCCGCTAGGGTTTGCACCCTAACTCGCGTCGTAACTCCCCAGTGCCCTTACTCTCGTCCGTTCCCATCCCCACTCGAGTGCCCTCGACCTCGACGCCACCGCTCGTGCCACAACTACGGTGACGCTTCCTTCCCCTTTTCCTCCGCCCCCTGGCGTGCGCGACCCCGGTGTCGGACCCGGCAGTAACACCCTAGATCCTCTGTGCATTTCTGAACTAGTCCCATGATCAGTAGCTAGTTCACATAGTAAACAGATATGGTAACATCCAAAAATCGCACAACTTTATTAATAATCAACAAAGTTTATTACAAGAAAGGCTTACAAGCCAACAATAAATAAACACAGCGGGAGACGAAGAAGTAGTGGAGTCCAACTGATCTACCACATACGATCGACTGGGGTAGCGGCCTAGTCGTTGAGATCCACATCGAAAGCGTCTTCTCCTCTGAAATTTATTTGCATCAAGCAAGGATGAGCACAACTTCTGTGCTCGCAAGTTACACCCAATAACAGATTATAATGCATGCAAGGATATATCAAAGGAAGGCTTATTGGTTGAATTTGTATAAAGCAATATTTTATTTAAATACTTGTACTAAGTTCCAAATCAGTTATTCTGTAACTAAAATTCATTTTACAAATTCTCAAGTTTTATAGTCAGATAACATTCACAAAAGAATGGTGAAGGATACCCTCCTATCACATGGCTTCCTGCCTAATTTCCCATTTGCATAAACCATTTGATAAAGTCTTTTCAAAACAAAGTCAAAGTCTAACTTTGAGTGGCAAATGCTAAACTTGTCCATGGCCGTGGACATGGGTATTCGAATAGTTTTTAACACTCTGCAGAGGTTATACAGCTTTACCTACACGGCATGAATTCTCTAGTTTGTTTGGCATCCGTCGATACCACCGCTCACTACCTTAGGTAAGCAGTCTAGAGCACATGTCAAGGCCTTTACAATGCTTTATCCCACCATAGTCCCACCTCGCTAAGGTTTCACTTCCATTGGAATATCCATCCTCCGGAAGCCCCCTCTTGCGCTAGGTGGGAATAAATGAAAGTAGGTCATAAAAGACACCCACGCAACCGGAAGGCACGACCACAGTGGAACATTGCAAATTAGTTGGCCAGGTCCTACCCACTCAGGACATGTGGTAGTATGGTGGAGTTTAGCAAAAGCGGCTCTCAGGCTGGTCATTAACTAACTTGGGCGGTTTTCCATAAAACCCATGGGCGTTGATAACTCGATCCCGTGCATCAACATGCACCATTCAAACCTCCATTTCGCCTAAGTACAAACCAAATTTCCCTTTTTGCTTTTCAAAAACATTTGCAAAATCTTCCATGACAAACCAATGCCATAGACTTTTAAACAATAGTTAATCATTTGGCTAGAATTCCCCAAATCAAATACTTTTGGGTCTAAGCATTGCTAAGCATAATTTTTCTCAAAATGATCCCAGTTCATACTATCGTATCAACTAGGTTTTTATCTAGGGTGACAAGGTATGAGGGATTAATGTCCAAGACTTTGTCAAGTACAAGATCAGTATGTAAACTATCAGTATTGTGATAATCCAATCTCCAGCAATTGTAAAAATCCTATACTCCAATTATCAATTAGTCCAATCTACAACATATAAGTCTATTTCTGTGATCTAATTTCAATCGATCCAACATTTAACTATACTCTAATTCTATAATCCGATATCCATCAATCCATTATTCCTTAATAAACTATTTCTACTAACTCAACATCAATCCAATGACTATGTAATCCTATAATCAAATTTTTAGATAACTGATATCCAATAACAATCTATTTCTAGAATCCAACATCAACAATTCAATATTTGACTATAGTATCTATCTATCATCCAATCTTTATTAATCCAACATGAACAATAATCTACTTAAAAATCCAATATCCAATAATTATTTATTTCTATAATCCAACCGTAATAATCATGTAATCCTAGAATCCAATCTCTAATAATTATATAATCCTATAATTCAACATCCAACAATTAATTCTACAATCCAATACCCAACGATCATCTATCTCTAAAAATCCAACATCCAACAATTATTCAACCCTAATAAATCAACAATTGTATCATTCTATAATCAATATCCAAGATTCATGCATTCCTATATTCCAACTTCCATCGATTGTGTATTGCTATAATTCAACAATAAGGTATCACCTCCAACAATAATATATTCTTATAATCTAGTCTTTTCAATTTCTAACTCCTAAATACATCACAATCGAAAAGATTCCTCATCTTGCCTATCTTGACAATAAAATGGCTATATATTGGAATTGGTAATAACTATAAAGCTTAATATAGGTATTTAAATTACATTGAATAGAAATAAGCATGCAAGAATAATTTAAATAATTTTAAATACTGGGCTCAAATATGATCAAAGGTATAACTTGCCTTGCTTGATTAGACGATGTTGTTTTCCTTAACAGTTCACCTAGTACTCACAAGTACTCTCTCCAGGTAGTCTATGAGTACAACCATGATGATCATACAGTCAAAATTAATCCCCTTATATGATCTCAAACGGCGTCGAAATCTGACTCTCCGAAGTCGTCGAAATCTATACGCGAAAATAAGCCAAATTCAAACAAATTCCAAATGAACTCCAAATTAAATAATTTTAGTTTAGTTAGCTAGATCTTGAATTTATATGAATTTAGAAATTTGAATCGATGAAATCGGAGTTCGTATGAAGGAGAACGAACCCCTAGAAGTTTGGAAATCACATGAAATGATGAATTGGAATTGTCAGAATTATTGGAAATATTTTTGTGAAGGAAAATCGGATCAAAGACGTCAGCCCTCAGGAGTTTTAATTTCCCGGCCGAATTGTTTTTGTATAGAAAAAAAGTCGCCACGTGGAAATGACGTGGCAGCCACGCAAGCAAATTCGCCGAGGTGGCGCTGATGTGGCGTGCACATGGCAGTGCCACGTCGGCATAGGCGGCGACAGCATTGGGACCAAGCTCATCGGCGATAGGGAATCCGGCGAGGGGTGTGTATGGTGCCATTCGCATGAGGGCGATGAGGTGGTCCTGGTGCTTACCTCCATGGCAAGAGAGCGGCGAGGAAAGGCTGGCGGCGAGGAAGATTGGTGGCGGCAAACTTGGGCTCTCGGTGGCGGAGGATCCTAGTGGGGCTCCGGTGAGGGCAACGTGCGCATGGGGACGGCGACGAGGCGACGGTGTCAAATAAGGGGTCGTTGCTGACGATGAGCCTTCATCAGCGCCGGAATCGAAGGAGATTCTAGTTTCGGCGGCGCGGAGGGAAACTCAAATTGCCGGCAATTGGGAGAGGAAGAGGGTAGAGAGCTTGGGGGTTTGGAATGAGGAGGAAGAGGGCTACCTCGTGCTCCCTTTTATAGGGGCCGAGGGGCATGAGAGAGGGAGATCGTGTGCGCGAGGTTGGCGGTGGCCGTTACTCATCCCGGCAAAAATGAGCACATAAAAGGGGAAAACGGCCGGGGAGAAGGCGGCAGAATTAGGGGAACTAAATGCGCATGAATGTGAGGGAGGAGAGGGAGAGAAATGCGGCGTAAATGGAGCTTGGTGTGGGCTATAATGGCGACAGCGTCGGGCTCGGTTGAGCAGAGACACCACTGTAGCGAGTGGGGCCCCACTTGGCAGCGAAAGCAAGAAGAGAAAAAGGGAAAGGGTCACGTTAAACCGTTCGATTTAGATCGAATGATCCACATCGATGAGAAAGTTCGGACCGCTCTAATCGACAAACAAAATCTGGCCATCCAAATTAGACCGAACGATCCACAAAGGTTGGGGCGTTCAGACCGTCCGAACCTTCATCAAGATCGGCCGTTCATTTTCAATCGGATGGTCCACGAAGGTTGGGACGTTCGGACCGCTCTGAACAGCAATTTGATCGGACCGTTGATTTGTGATCCAACAGCCGAAATGGTTTGGTGATGAAACGCGCAGGCGCGCGTGCGATTTGGGCCAAGCAGGCCATGCGCGAGAGGGAAGGAACGTGGGCCGAGCCAAGGTTTCGGCCCATGCAATGTTTGAGGATTTACTTTTGATTTAGGAATTTAAATAAATCTGGTAATTCAAATAGGCTTTAGAAAATAGTAAATAAAATCCAAAAATTCTAGAAACATTCACATAAATTCCTAGAGTTATTTTGGACTTAAATAAAATAATTCCAACTTAACATTGGTAATAGATTTTTCAATTAATTTATTTTGGCTTTAAAGATAATTAGGAAAAGCTTTTAAAATTCGAGAAAATTCTAGAAATTAATTAAATTATTATTTTCAACTTAAATCAAATAAAACTTCAAAACTTCAATAAATTCTTATTTTTGACTTTTAAAACTTCAGAAATTCAAGAAAAGCAATAAAACTCTTTCAAATTTCAGAAGATCCAATAAAATATTAATTTTATTTATTTTTATATTGGTAATGTAACTTTGGGATGTTACACCGGCTACCTCTCGACCGATGATGTCGAGGTAAGATAGATCTATCACCTATTGGTTTGTGCTGTTGGTATTTGTCGTGGTATAAAAAGGACCAGACAGTGAATGAGAGGGGAGACCCTCGGCTTCGGAGCGAGGGGCCGGAGGGTCTCGAGTGTGGGAGTTCGGACCTGGAATGCACTTGTATTTATTGCCAGAAATTTTGTCCCCCCTTACATGGTGAAGGAGGAGGGCTATTTATAGCCTTTCCTGCTTGGTACATGAAATTACACTTGTACCCCTAGGGAAGTACATTGAACATAGGGGTAACAGGGGAGTTTCCAAGCCTAGACGTAGGTCTGGGCGCACGGTAGTCCTCCCTGGACCTGGCCTATTTGGGTCGTGGACCCGGTCTACCTCCGCTGCGCCCTTATTGGTGGTGACGAGGCTCCTTCGAAGCCTCCCCCTCGGAGGGGCATGCCGACCCCCCCCCCTCGGGGGTGTCTTTGCTCCTGCCTCCCTGGGACCTCGGGGACCCTTCGGAGGCTTCGAGGCCCCCTCGGAGGCTTCGAGGACACCTTCCCGGGTTGCCTCCGCCTTCACCCTCGGAGCCTCCGGGAGCGTCTCCGGGGCCCTTGGGGCCTATCCGGAGGCCCTTCGTCGTGATCTCCTGCGGGGTCCCCCGAAACGTCGCACGTCCTTCAGGAGTGTTGCCTGTGCCGTGGGGCCGGTGGGCCACCCCTACGACAAGCCCCTCGCGGTCGAGGTCTTGCTTCGCCATGGCTGAAACTGCGTCGTTATCCCGAAGGGTCCAGGCACACCGTCCCCTCAGGCTTGGCGAAGCGTGATTTGGAAATGTTGGCGAAGGTCTTGTGCTGGTGGGATCTCCGATGTCCTGGGTTGTCATGCGCCATAATGGTGCCGGTTGCGCCGCCATGGTACTCTCGAATCACTGCGTGCCTGCTGGGATTGCCCGCAGCGACTCCTCGGGTTGTGTGCGCCATAAATGACAAGGTGCGTACTGTTGAGGGGGTGCATGTGGCGGGTGCGTAGTGGAGCAGGGCGCCTCGAATCCCCCCCCCCCGCGAATCTCGCTGGCCTATAAATATGTGGCACCCCCCTGCAGAACCACCCCACTGTCATTTTCTCCCCTTGTTAGTCCTCGTCTGTGCTGCTTTGTCCACTGTTGTCTTGATCATGGCGAAGGGTGGTAGGGATGGTGCCGGGGAGGTGTCGTATACGAGCGAACTAGGGAGGTCTAGTAACCAATCTTGTGCTCGGCACCCTCGTTGACGAGGGCAAGCTGGAGAGTCTGGAGAAAGTCAGCGCGCCCGGAGCGGAAACTACTCCAACTCCCTGAGGCGATGAAGCGGTAGTCTTTGTTGCGTTCTTCGACGCGGGCCTCCGTTTCCCGTGCGTTGCCCTTGTGAAGGACGTGCTTCGGCTATACGGGGTGGAATTGGCGCAGCTAACGCCGAATTCCATCGTCAAGTTGGGGCTGTTTGAGTGGATCTTTGGTCACGGCGGAAGCGGCGGCGACTATTCGCGTACCTACGATGGTCGCCGCCAACCAAGAAGAAAAAAGCGATGGCGTAGACGCTGAACTTTGGCGGCGGAATTTCGGCCGCGAGCCCAAGGTTTCGATGTATCGCCCACCCGGCCAAGACGGAACCGTTGGGATACGGACTGGACGCGTCGGTGGTTTTACCACAAGTCGCCGGCAGAGGATGGTTTGCAGTCGCGGGGTGGTCCGATAAGACTTGTCGCCAGTCCTGAAGTCGATCCTACCGCACGGGAGGAGGCCCTTCTCCAGCTTTTGCTAGATGTGATGAAGCGGTTCTCGACTCGGGATCTGGTGGAAGAATTTTGCGCCTTCGGGATCTGGCCCTTGGCGCAGGACTGGAGCGTGGAGATCGGGGCGGCAAAGTCTGGGCGGCCGACCCTGACCGTGAAGGGGCGCAAAGGTACGGATTCTTGCCCCACGTCCCCATTGGCTTCCCGTGTCGTACTGCCTTTTATTTTTCGCGCGGCCCGTGAGTTTTTGTGCCTGTGGTGTGTCTTCGCAGTTGTTGCTATCAGTGAGGCGGCTCGCCTGGCGGAGAGTCTTCTTTGGGGCCGTATACTGGGTGAAGAGCATTCAAGCGTGTCGCGATGGTGCGCGGATCGTCGGCTCAACCGGGCTTACGGTCCGTCCGTTCGCCTTTCCGAACGTCCGGACCCGGATGCTGGGAAGAGGAAACGCGTGCGCGCCACTGAGGCCAGCGGGCCAGGCCCGATTGCCACGGTGCCACTGCGCGCCGTGGGTCCTTGTGAGGCGCGTGGCTCCTCCGAGGGTGCGAAAAGCGCGGATCGTCCTGCCAAACGGCAGGCGGTGGTCCCAGAACGCGAAGGGTCCTTGAGCTCGCGCAGCTCTCTATCAGGCGAACATAGTGGTTCGGTTGATGAAGGCGCGTCGGAAGGTGCCGTGGGGCGCGCCGCGGCGGAGGTATCAAAGGCGATGGGCGTAATCGACTTGACGACCCTTGTCATTGGGAAGTCCTCCGATGAAGAAACTCCGTCGCATCTATATGCCGTGGATCTAGAGGTGGCTCTGGGCACCCCGGTCACTCCGGGGCGTGCCAACATTGTTACGGAGGAGCCTGTCACTCCACGATCGCCACAAGGTATGAGCGCTAGTCCGTTTTTGTGGTTGCTGCTGCGTGCCTAACACTCATGCTGTAATACTACGATTTATTCTAAGCAAGAAAGCGTTCATAACAGAAATTAGACATAAGAAAAAGGGGGTTTCTACAGTTCTTCGACAACTTGGGCCTCAGGCCTTGGCCTAGGAGGCCCATGAGGGGCCGACCACCAATAAAAGGAGGGGGAAAACCCTAATCCATACTGTAGCTACAGTACCACCGCCGCTACAGTGCGTGGCTACAGTGCATCTCCTCCCCCTCGCTGCCGGTGAAGACGATCCTTGTTGCTACCGGCCAAGTGGAGGAAGAAGGAAGGTCACCCGGGTGATTGCCCGGCCAAGAAGAAGAAGAAGAGGAAGAGGAAGGGGAAGAAGGGAGAAAGGCAAAGGAGGGGAGGTCTCCAGCAAGTGTTCGTGATCTTCAGCAACTCGTCGTAGGTAACCATCGTTCCCCATGGATTAGTTGATTAATTGGATGTTTAGCAATGTCGGCTGATTAGATCCCTTTCTGGCCAGTCGTTTGAACGGCAGTTTTGAGGTCCTTAGATGCAGAATCCGTGGATCCCATCTCTTAGAAAAAGTTGGGTCGTGTCCTTAGCTTTCCGTGGCCGCCAAGAACGCCCAAATCAGATTAACGATTAGCGAGTTATGAATTTTCTAGTGTTGCTGTCCTGATAATCTGTCAGCATTCTGATAGTCTGTAGAAATTTGAGTTAATCTATTATTTAAACACGAAATTAGAGGATTTCGTTATAATGAAAAAGATGGGTAATTTCCTCACCTTTCCAGAAAGCTAAAGAACGTAAGAATTGGACTTTCGTAGCAAAAGTTATGATAATTTTAGTGTACTGTCCAGAGAACCCGACGTGATAATTGATGTTCTGTAGATTGGTTTGGTAGGGGCAGTAGATGGCAGAATCAGAACGGCTCCCCAACTAAGTTTATTTAGGAAATTTAATTACCTTTCCAGAAAGTCTAAGAAAACCTGAATTGGATTTCTGTAGAAATAGTTATGAATTTTTGAAGTCGACTGTCCACGAGGGGACAGATCGACGTGTAGGCTTGGGGTTGGGATCGAGTTAGCGCTCTTCAAGTTAGCGATTGTTGTTGTATGCTTTGGTTTGTTCCGCTACTGCTATCTTAGTATCGCTATATTAATTACTCAGGTGGTGGACGGGTCCGGGGCGGCACCTTGGCGCATCCTTCACTCTCTCGCGGTTAAGGCAAGTATAATAGCGGTTATAATAGATATTGCTGAATGGCAATGTTTAATATGTATAATGGGTATTTGTGTGTTCATGATCGTGATGATGGCATGTTTGATAATGTTCATGGTTGCTAGTGTTATGATTTACGTGTTAATCATGGATATCGATAATTGTGAGTTCTATGTTTATGAGCTTTATGAATAGGATATTCATATGAAATATTGATGTGGATGCATGTTGTGATAATTTTGAGAGTTCTTACATATGCATCATGCTGAATTATTGAAGTCTTGGTCACGTGATGACCAAGTATCTCTGAGTCCCGTCATGTTGATGACGGGCTAAAAGGTCCCCATGCTTGAAGAGCATGGGCTTTAAATCCCCATACACGTGGTGTATGGGCAATAATCCCCTGCCGGATAGTACAGAGCATGGGTGTGCATCGACGGATCGCACTTTGCATTACCGTAAAATGCAAAAGGAAAGAGAAGGAAGAGAATTGTCTTTTGAGCATATTGCATACATGCATGTGTAAGATAGTTGATATGTGGAATTGAGAGGCTTAATTGCTGATTTACATGGTTGTTCATTGTTGATGCCTTTTATTATACTTCTTTGAGTCTTTGGGCTCACCTCTTATTTTCTTTGTGTTTTTAGGTACTTCTTGCAAGAACGGCATACATGGGAGGGAGTAGGATTTGCTAAGGATGCACTCACTACCACACATTCTTTTAGAGATGATCATCATTAGTTCATACCTTAACAAAAGCAACTCGCTTAGGAATAATTTTGGTTATGCTTGAATGCATTGAACTATTTGTAATAATGAGGGTGGTAAATCTTGATTATGCTTACTTATGCTTTAGCTGAATAGATTCACTATGGTTGCTTGATGGATTTTAGATATTGAGATATTGATAATAAATTATGCATCGACGGAACCTCCAGTATATTTAGTTATACAAAGGAGGTTCTCTTAATTTTTGTATGAAGTTTTAGTTTGTATATATTTTAAATTAATTATTTTAGTAGCATTCTAGGCCTTTATTGGGCTGGGGTGTTACTGATTGGTATCGAGCGGTTTGTAGGTCCGTGGTGAATGGAACTAATTAAAATTTGCTAGTGTCTATTCAATTTAAAAATTTGACACACTAGTGCGCGATAGAATGGGAATGGGCAAAGCATTGCATTTACGCTTCCGCTATATCGTATTGTTGATTCTCTGATATGAATTGAGTATTATTGCTCATTAATTGATTATATGATTATTATGTGTGGGGATAACCCATGTTGAGAGATTGAGATCGTGGTTGTGGCCCTGGGCTTTACCAGGTTACACCACCGTTCGTGGTGTAGGAATAGTGAAGTGTCTACAACGGATATCATAGTACAGGCATTGATAATGAGTGTCTTTAGAAGAGTGGTTCTCTTCCTGGAATTGGCATTTGGTCAACCCTTGTCCAATAGTGATTGGTGAATTTCTTTTGGGTTATTATTTCTTTGCGGCTGATGGGTTGCTTTGAGAAAGGTTGGTGTGTTTCCCTTGTCTAAATTCGTCTCGTAAAGCAATCATTGTTTTCCCAACCGATGAGTTATTCTTGCGGCTGGTGAACTTGGTTGATTGACAAGTTTGACCTTTGTATTGGAGTTTTGTCCTTTCCATTGGAAAACATGAACCATTTATTCGCTTGATGTTTTTGGTTAATGAAAATTTCCTTTTGCAAGTCCTTTATTACGTGGAGGCTTTGACTCAATATATCTCTCTTGGGTATTTTGAGTGTTGAAGATTTATGGTTCTCTTTTACTAAAGAAGATGTTAAACCCTTTAGCGATGTTTTGTCGTGGTTATGTGAGAGGGTATAATCAAAGCAATTAATGGATATGATATGGATTATCAGGTTGGGTCTGCAGTGTGTGCTTGATCGATTTTAACTAGGATCCTTGAAAGGAAAGTTGAATAAGATGAGGTTGTCCTCTAGTAGTTCTCGATGAGCTGTGACTATGAGTATGACTATATTTAGTCGGAATCAATAGAGTTATTAAGAAGTGTGGAACGTTGATGAAATGGTTGATCAATAGAATTGTTTAGTTTGCTAAACTTATTAGATTATTCGGTCTCAATGGATTAATCTAATTGTGTAGGAAGAGGAATGTAAGGATGAGTTCGACTGATGTCTTAGTAGATAATAACATGGAATTTTCTTTAATTGGCTATTCGATGATCTTAATTTAGCTCGTGAAAAAAAAACAAATAGAGAAAGGACCAACAATTTTGTCCATGATTGAATTATCATCAATGGTTTATGAAGGATTTAATATGTAACTTTGTGGTTGCATGATGGTGAAATTAATGGGATAATAGTATGCCTTTGATGAAAGGGTTTTAGAATAACCATTTAAATTGTGTAGTAGGTTCCTCAAAAATTAAGTGGTTGTTGTAATGATATTGTAAGAATTTGGTATACTCTCAATTGAGGATGAGATGATAAAGTGGTATGTAATACTTTGGTAAGCCGTTGGGGGCTTTATAAAGGAAGAGTTGGCGATAACGAATCTTGTTAAGAGTAGATTATTCTTGATGTTAGCAAGATTGTCCACAAGGGATTCGACTCGTTGTAGTGGTGATGATTCTTCTAGAGAAAGGAAATTAATTGCCTTGCGTAATATAAGTTAAAGGAAATGTTTGGAGTTTGCATTAAGTGGTCTTTTGGGAGTTCATGATTTACATAGTAGATGGAATTAATTGAGCAATGTGGCGTATGGGAAGGTTCGTTTGGTACCTAAGTGATTAATGTTATTTGGTTTTATAGGCATTTCTTGTTTGGATTGGCAAGTAATGTTGTAATCAAAAAAATTACTTTCTTTGTTAACGGAAGATGTGTACCATAAGCATTTGAGGTTGGAGTTAAAATTGTAATCTGCAACTTTTCCGTTATTCTGACTTAAGAGTTTCTTGAGTTTCAATAGCAATGTTTTATCTTGATTTATGGAGGTTTGATATTCCTTCTTGTGGACATGTGCCCTCAAGCTGTGGACTCGTATTTTACTTTCGAGATCATTGCTATTTGATTGTTCTTCTTGGTCTCGTGCTCACTCAGAGGAGCAACGTTTTCTTGTGCGTTGGAACCTGTTTTTGGTTTGTTTCTTCCTTTTGAGAAAGGGATTAACAAACTTATGTTGCCAAGTCTTATAAAGTGTAATATAGCGACTGGTTGTTGGTGGACAAGTATTTGGTAGTGGTGAGATTTTGGGAACCAACCTATTTGAAGTACAAAAGACAGTGAATTGGTTTTGACCTATAACACCTGGAGGGAGTTCTATTTAAAAGGAATGTTTGTCGATGAAATAAAATTGATTAGCATTACAACTAGTGGAACCTATGGCGAATTATGATCCAATAACCTTTGCCCATGTTAGGATTATCGAAAGTATGGACTCTTGATAAATGCATTAGAGTATCGCAATTGGATACTAAGTAATAGTGTGTAGAAGAGTTATGATGGTGAAGTTTAATGAGAGTAGCGGTGTGGAGAAACCTAAGCGTTGTGCTAATTAATAGGATAGCAGGAATTGTTGAGATATTGTCAAGTATGATTGACCTCGATGGGTAACCCTATGGGGTTAGATTATCTCTAAGGATAACTTGGTCAAGAATTTATTTATTTATCGATGTTAGTGATTGAGTATGTTTGAATCTTGGTTAACCAGTTAGAGTATTGCGAATGGGTATACTTTGGTTGTGTACCTGAATTGGATTGGTGTGGATTAGAGGAGATCTAAGATTGGTGAAATAAATCGCCTTGGGGCAGTTACTTGATTTGTGAGGAATGTTGATAATAATAAGCGAGGTTATTATTGAGTCGTGTGAAATTTTAGTAAAGGGATATGAGGTTTTCCTATCAATTATAGCAGTAAATTAGTGGCGAAGACTTGAAGGTTGAATTTGGGCTTTGCATTGTTATGGTAGCACATTGGAGACCCAAATATTATGTGTAGAGGTAGATGAGCGAAGCGAATTTTGAATAGTGTGTTGATCTTGGATAGTATACTTTGGGTAAAGTAAATGAGAATGTGTCTTTGAGAATTTGAAGTAGACTATCTTTAATGAGAATGAGATGATGTGGTTGTGGGTGAAAAATCTCTATTGAGGTGATGGAAACCATTTGTCAAAATAATTCCTTTAGTATAGGAGTGGACTAGAGAATCCTTTTGTGGATTAGTAGAGTCCTCTAAATAAGTATGGTTGATCTTTCAGGTTTGAGAATCATTTTGGGATTGCCGATTAAGAGGAAGGAGTTAGTGTGATAATTCGGACACCCATGATTTGGGAAAGGGTTTTATTTCTTAAAGAACATATGAGAAAAGAATGTTTTCTCGAGTAGAGAAGTGCTCTATTGGTTCTTGTTTGAGTTGGATTTTTATGATGGAGATCATGTACAATTTGAGTTGACTTATGTTGACAAGGTGGTTCGTGTCGGTTCGGAAAATAAATGAAGTGTTTGATTTGAGCATTTGAGCGATTTGTTTTTGGATTATGTGGAGTTTATTTGAAAACTACCTTGTTGGAGTCTTGGAAAGGTTTTCATGAGGAATCTTCGATTTTGGATTTGAGGGTTTTGGAGGAAAGTTGGTATCTGCATTGTAAATCCTTTGTTTTCAATTGAATCGATTATTAAAATTTGATTAAAATAAGTTGTGTTGCGTCCGCTTAATAGGGGTTCTCCTTATTATGATGAAGAGGTCGATGAGAGATGGAACAAGAGTTCCATATGTTACGTGCAAGTTATGTGGTTTGGTCTGAAGAAAGATAGCCCAAAGTATACATTGGTTGTTTTCGATAGTTGCGGGGATTTTGGAAGATGGTGTATCGCTAGGACCGCCTTAGGGTCCATATACGGAGTACGCAATGTCTGGTATGTTCTGGTGCCGAATGAGTACCTGGGTGATTCGGAGTTTTGAGGTTTCGTTAGAGCCGTTGAACAGCGAGTAAGACCTCACGTCTGAGTCTCGTCTGGTACGTATACTAGAGAGGTCGAACGAGCATTGAGGCATAAGACATTGGTATCCGTGAAGGTGCCATGGTCGCATCACTATGAGCAAGAATCGACAAGGAGGCTGGAGTCTCGCATCTTGTGGCGATATTCGAGTTTGTTCACCGCGGGTACGTGTTCTACTGTTGTTAGATTCTAATCGCAATTTTTCTTTCGCATAGATTCAGGGTCGAATCCTGTTAAGGGGGGTAGAATGTAATACTACGATTTATTCTAAGCAAAAAAGCGTTTATAATGAAATTAGACATAAGAAAAAGGGGTTTCTGCGGTTCTTGACAACTTGGGCCTCGGGCCTTGGCCCAGAGGCCCATGAGGGGCCGGCCACCAATAAAAGGAGGGGGAAAACCCTAATACATACTGTAGCTACAGTACCACCGCCACTACAGTGCGTGGCTACAGTGCATCTCCTCCCCCTCGCTGCCGGTGAAGACGATCCTTGTTGCTACCGGCCAAGTGGAGGAAGAAGGAAGGTCACCCGGGTGATTGCCCGGCCAAGAAGAAGAAGAAGAGGAAGGGGAAGAAGGGAGAAAGGCAAAGGAGGGGAGGTCTCCAGCAAGTGTTCGTGATCTTCAGCAACTCGTCGTAGGTAACCATCGTTCCCCATGGATTAGTTGATTAATTGGATGTTTAGCAATGTCGGCTGATTAGATCCCTTTCTGGCCAGTCGTTTGAACGGCAGTTTTGAGGTCCTTAGATGCAGAATCCGTGGATCCCATCTCTTAGAAAAAGTTGGGTCGTGTCCTTAGCTTTCCGTGGCCGCCAAGAACGCCCAAATCCGATTAACGATTAGCGAGTTATGAATTTTCTAGTGTTGCTGTCCTGATAATCTGTCAGCATTCTGATAGTCTGTAGAAATTTGAGTTAATCTATTATTTAAACACGAAATTAGAGGATTTCGTTATAATGAAAAAGATGGGTAATTTCCTCCCCTTTCCATAAAGCTAAAGAACGTAAGAATTGGACTTTCGTAGCAAAAGTTATGATAATTTTAGTGTACTGTCCAGAGAACCCGACGTGATAATTGATGTTCTATAGATTGGTTTGGTAGGGGCAGTAGATGGCAGAATCAGAACGGCTCCCCAACTAAGTTTATTTAGGAAATTTAATTACCTTTCCAGAAAGTCTAAGAAAACCTGAATTGGACTTCTGTAGAAATAGTTATGAATTTTTGAAGTCGACTGTCCACCGAGGGGGACAGATCGACGTGTAGGCTTGGGGTTGGGATCGAGTTA
This sequence comes from Phyllostachys edulis, assembly GCA_036346405.1. Taxonomy (NCBI): domain Eukaryota; kingdom Viridiplantae; phylum Streptophyta; class Magnoliopsida; order Poales; family Poaceae; genus Phyllostachys; species Phyllostachys edulis. Next base: position 53,848 of record JAYEVD010000441.1, read on the forward strand.
GGCGCTCTTCAAGTTAGCGATTGTTGTTGTATGCTTTGGTTTGTTCCGCTACTGCTATCTTAGTATCGCTATATTAATTACTCAGGTGGTGGGCGGGTCCGAGGCGGCACCTTGGCGCATCCTTCACTCTCTCGCGGTTAAGGCAAGTATAATAGCGGTTATAATAGATATTGCTGAATGGCAATGTTTAATATGTATAATGGGTATTTGTGTGTTCATGATCGTGATGATGGCATGTTTGATAATGTTCATGGTTGCTAGTGTTATGATTTACGTGTTAATCATGGATATCGATAATTGTGAGTTCTATGTTTATGAGCTTTATGAATAGGATATTCATATGAAATATTGATGTGGATGCATGTTGTGATAATTTTGAGAGTTCTTACATATGCATCATGCTGAATTATTGAAGTCTTGGTCACGTGATGACCAAATATCTCTTGAGTCCCGTCATGTTGATGGCGGGCTAAAGGTCCCCATGCTTGAAGAGCATGGGCTTAAATCCCCATCTGGCGTGGTGTATGGGCAATGAATCCATGCCGGATAGTACAGGCATGGAGTGCATCGACGGATCGCACTTTGCATTACTGGTACAATGCAAAAGGAAAGAGAAGGAAGAGAATTGTCTTTTTGAGCATATTGCATACATGCATGTGTAAGATAGTTGATATGTGGAATTGAGAGGCTTAATTGCTGATTTACATGGTTGTTCATTGTTGATGCCTTTTATTATACTTCTTTGAGTCTTTGGGCTCACCTCTTGTTTTCTTTGTGTTTTTAGGTACTTCTTACAAGAGCGGCATACATGGGAGGGAGTAGGATTTGCTAAGGATGCACTCACTACCACACATTCTTTTAGAGATGATCATCATTAGTTCATACCTTAACAAAAGCAACACCTTAGGAATAATTTTGGTTATGCTTGAATGCATTGAACTATTTGTAATAATGAGGGTGGTAAATCTTGATTATGCTTACTTATGCTTTAGCTGAATAGATTCACTATGGTTGCTTGATGGATTTTAGATATTGAGATATTGATAATAAATTATGCATCGACGGAACCTCGGTATATTTAGTTATACAAAGGAGGTTCTGCTAATTTTGTATGAAGTTTTAGTTTGTATATGTTTTAAATTAATTATTTTAGTAGCATTCTAGGCCTTTATTGGGCTGGGGTGTTACACATCTTGACGTGTAAAGGCAGAAGCGATCTTGAGGGTTGGCGAAGGAGAGCCCGTATGTAACGGGCGACAGCGTCGAGGGGGGCCACCTGGGTTCGTGGGGTCGGGGCTCCGACCCGACGACTCTGGCCGTGGCTGGGGCGCGATGGACGCGGCCCTATTGTGTCGCGAAGACTTCGCCGTTAGTCCGGGTGTTGCGAAGGTATGCGAGGCGGTGGGGAACTTTGCTCACTCGCCGCTCCTGTCTGGCCTCTTCAAGAAGATGGCTATAAGGGATATGATCGAGAGCGTGGAGGCGAACGCTATGAAGGTTTGGTTCTTTCCCACAACTTCGGTGTTCTTTTGTTGTTACCATGGGTCCATCACCGAGGCGTTATTTGCGTGCAAACAATGATGCTCGCACGGGTGCTGGATGATGATGTCGCCCGGTGCTTTGGCAAAATCCAGCAAGAGGTCGAAAAGGAGCACTCGAAGAACGAGGCCCTTAGCGGCAAGTGCGACTCCCTCGAGGTGAGGGTAAAGACTTTGGAAGAGCAAGTGTCCGGGCTCCGGTCCGAGCTCGAGGCCTCGCGAAAGGCGCAGGCATTGATCGAGGAGGAAATGGCAACGGAGCGCGAGCTGTCGGAGACTATGGGGGCTGCTACTTTTGAGTCGCTGGTGATGTTGGAGGATGTTGTGACGAAGCTTGGTGCAGTACCTTCCGCAAGGACTCACCGTCCTGCTGAGACGGACATCACCTTCGCGGGACTGAAGAACGTCGCAAGGGCGATCGTGCCTGCGGCCCGCTCGTACGGAGACCATTGCGCGAAGGTGGCCTGGTGCGAGACCCTGGCTTCCCTGGACAAGGCGGGGTGTGCACATATAGATGCGCTTGCCACCCGCTTAGTTGCCGTAGCCACGGGCGAGGGGTTGGCGAGTGTGGAACGTCGGACGCAGTGAGGGCAGCAAGGTCATACGGAGGACTCTTGGGCGTTCTTGCAGACACGAAGATGCGACCAAGTCCTTCCAAGACATGTAGGCGAGGAAGGCCAAAGGGAAGTCTCCGGCGGCCGAGCATGCTGAGGCTGACAAGGGCGGTAAGCGGGGGTCCCTCCGCGATGACAAGGTGTGACCCTCCGCTTGCCCGGAGCGGCTCAAAACTCTCAATGTAGCGTAGTGTTCAGGATTGTAGTTTGGCTGCTTCGGTTTCTGTTTGCTTTTTGGACTTTTTTGGGGAGGCGAAAAACACTTTTTGTCGCGGCTTTTCCTCATGTAATGATATGTTGACGTTAAATGAGAAAACCTTTTGGCTTGGCCGCGTGACTTTATCCCCGCCTGGGTTCGTTGTCTTAAGTCGCACGTTGTGGTCTGTACAGGGGGAGCGATGCTTGTTTAAGTGTGCGGCCGGGAGGGGCCCTCAACCGCCCATGGGGCGGTGGTTCGTGACTATGGCTGCGACGCGTCCTCCGAAGGAGGAGCACGCGGTTCTGCATAAGTGGCCTTTGAGGATTTGTTACCGGAACAGCATCTGCCACGGCGCGAAGTGGCAGCGATGGAAGAAGGCCAATCGGAGCGGCTCCATGAAGACATTCTTCCGCCTTCGAGCGCGGGAAGCCGCGAGAGTACGGGAAGAGCTGCGGGCTTTCTGGGAGCGCCGGGGGACCATCATCGCACCAATGGTGCCCTCGGCGTCCGCAGAGTCTTCTACGAGCACGTCGGACACTCCTAAGGATGCGGTTGTCTGCGAAGCGATGGGCGATCCGCTTGCCGGAAGCGTCGGACGAGGAGCTGCCCGGTTGGGCGACGTATAGGGAGGAATGGGACTTCGTGCCAAAGATGCTCGGTGTTTGACGCACACAGGATTGTGTACGAGTAATTTGTGCTTATATATATTTTTTTCGCGTGGTACCCCCACTGTAACGTTATGAAATGTGTACTATGCTGAGCTTTTAATAAAAGCGGTGTGATTGTATTGTGCCATCTTCGTCGCCTTGTCTAGGTGGGTCTCGCCGTCCCTCTTCTTTTGTGGATAGCGCTCCGGGGAGCCATAACATTTCCGATTCGGGGGGGGGGGGGGCAAAGCGTCGCGCCGTCCCCCATCTTTTTTTAGATAGGGCTCCGAGGAGCCCGAACATTTTTTCATTCGGGGGAGGCGAAGTCTCTTGCCGTCCCCCATCTTTTTTAGGTAGGGCTCCTGGGAGCCCTAATATTTTTTGATTTGGGGGAGGCGAAGCCTGTGCAAATCCCCATCTTTTTAGATTGGGCTCCTGGGAGCCCTAATATTTTTTGATTCGGGGAGGCGAGCCTCGCGCGTCCCCATCTTTTTGAATGGGTCTCACAGGAGCCCTAATATTTTTGATTCGGGAGGCGAAGCCTGGCGCCGTCCCCATCTTTTTAGATGGGGCTCTGGGAGCCTAACATTTTGATTCGGGGAGGCGAAGCCTCGCGCCGATCCCCATCTTTTTAGATGGGGCTCAGGGAGCCTAACATTTTGATTCGGGGGAGGCAAAGCCTCGCGCCATCCCCCATCTTTTTTAGATAGGGCTCCTGGGAGCCCTAATATTTTTTGATACGGGGGAGGCGAAGCCTCGCGCCATCCCCATCTTTTTAGATGGGGCTCACAGGAGCCCTAACATTTAATTCGGGGAGGTGAAGCCTCGCGCCGCCCCCACCTTTTTTAGATGGGGCTCACAGGAGCCTAATATTGATTCGGGAGGCCTCGCGCGCAATCCCATTTTTTAGATGGGGCTCAGGAGCCTAACATTTGATTCGGGGAGGCGAAGCCTGCGCGTCCCCATCTTTTTAGATAGGGCTCGGGAACCCTAATATTTTTGATTCAAAGTTTACACGTTGGCACTTGAGGAGGTGTCCCGTGCTGGCGCGGGCCGAAGGCCATCTTGTGATGGCTTTTGGTTTATACTGCTGGCGCCCATAAAGGGTGTCCGTGTGCCGAGGCGGAGGCCATGCGCGGTGGCTTTGGTTTATACACTAGCGCCGCGAGGGCGCCGTGTGTGCACGGGCGGAGGCCATCTTGTGATGGCTTTTGGTTTATCTGGCGCCCATGAGGGCATCCATGTGCACCGGCCGGAGGCCATCTTGTGGGTTTTGGTTTATACACTTGGCGCCCATGAGGGCGTCCATGTGCACCGGGGTCGGAGGCCATGTGCGGTGGGTTTTGGTTTATACACTGGCGCCCACGGAGGGCGTCCATGTGCACCGGCCGAAGGCCATGCTGTGGCTTTTGGTTTATACACTAAGCGCCCAGGGCGTCCGTGTGCACGGGGCGGAGGCCATCTTGTGGTGGCTTTTGGTTTATACTCGGCGCGCCATGAGGGCGTCTGTGTGCACCGGGCCGTGAGGCCATCTTGTGATCGCTTTTCCTGTGGTGCGAGTGAGGTGCTTGCTTGCTTTGTTGATTGCGCAGTTGTAAATAGTTGCAAAAGTACATGCGTTTGTACATGCCCCCCTAAAGTCCCACCAGCGGGGGGGGCTGCTATCCAGGCGCAGCCGGGTTTTTGTACAAAATATAGAAAAATGCTTCTAAGGATAAAACCTACGAAGGCTCTTGGTGTTCCACGTGTGCCCGAGCTGCTGCCCCTCTGGGGTTGCAATGTAATGTGTGCCGGCCCTTGTGCTCTTGGTGATGATGTATGGCCCCTCCCACTTGGACTCGAGCTTGCCAGCCCCGGTCGGGTTGGCGACTCGCTTGAGGACCATTACTTTGGTCTGCGAGGGCGGGCCTGACTTTCCTGTTATAGGCTCTTGCGACTCCGTCGGCGTACCTTATCATAGTTGAGATGGCTTCGACACGGCTTTCTTCCAACAGGTCGAGGGAGACTTCGCGGTTGGCGGGGTCGATGTCTTGTGTTGCCCATAGGGACCTCGCGGCGAGTTCCCCGGTGGTCATTGCCTCATCCCCGAACAGCAGTTTGAACGGGGAGAAGCCCGTGGCTTGAGTTGGCGTGGTGCGGAGTGCCCATAGAATTTTTTGAAGCTCGTCCGGCCAGAGTCCCTTTGGCAGCCCCACCAGGCATTTGTTGAGGCTCGCCATTAGATTGCCATTGGCCCGCTCCACCGCGCCATTGGCCTCGGGGTGCCCTACGGACGCGAAGCATATTGTGGTTCCGAGGTCTTGGCAAAATGTCCTGAAACTCGTGGAGTCAAATTGGGTGCTGTTGTCGGTGACGACGTCTCGCGGCACCCTGTACCTGCAGATGATGTTCTTCCATACAAACCGCTGCGCCGCGGCGGCTATAATCTTGGCGACCGGCTCCGCTTCTACCCACCTGGAGAAGTATTCTGTGAGGACCCCCGGGTTATCTCCGTAAGACCAAGACTAAGCATGGTCTTAAGGACACAACTCTGGGCCTCAAGTAAATGGATTCAACTTAACTCCATCTAAATGAGAGATCTTTCTTTGAAACTAGAGCCCGGTAATCATGCGTCTTTGCTCCTCTGCAAGCCTTTGCATGATTATCGGTTCTCTAAACAATCAAAGACCACACTTAGTGAGTTCAAATGGAATCCATGAACAGCAAGCATGAGGTCATGTTGGCTCCCAAGATCAGCGACCAACATGCCCCAAACTCACATATAGCATTGATCATATCCATACAACATTCATACATTCATAGGTCAAAAGACATACAACATAATAGTTCAAGTTTACAACTATTACAAGTGGCCGACCGGCCAAATTCAAACAAGATCATAAAGTAACAGCGGAAGCAAGTAAATAAACCAAAATATCCAGCATGGTATGCCCCATAACCCATCGGCAACCGACTGGGAGTTAAATGATAGCACTACTCGTCAATGTCGCCTAAATCGACACTAACGAGCTCAACGAGCTCAAAGTCTTCCTCACCTGAAATTGCAGCAACCGGGTTGAGTACAAAGGTACTCGCAAGTCTTACACAAATAAAAATTAGTCATGCTAGAGGTTGTTCCAAAGGATGGCTCATATTGGCTTAGTTTTGCAAAAGAGACGCAACAATTTACAACCTACACATACTAGTTTTTCAAGTGCCATTTTGAAATCAGATTTGAAGTAGAAGTAAAGCATGTGAATAAGTACTAAATTGAATAACAAATAAATCATACAAATACCAAAGTGGCTGTCCACTTTGGTACAACAACAAGCATGAACATCCCATTCATGGCGAATACCAAGTTATAACCACGATTTTAATTCCAAGTCTAACAATAGCGACCACAAACTCAAGCGGTCGTCCATAACCGTGGACACGGCTATTCGAATAGATTTATACCCTGCAGGGGTGTACTACTTACCCACACGACTTGATTAGCCCGTAAGCCTCCGGATGCCTCCGAATATAGCATACTTCCTATGGTATGCCGGTAAGATAAACCAAGACTTAGTATTTTTCAGCAAGTTGATATCATTGAGTTGACTCGCCCATACGCGACGTAATCCCGTTTAAGTGTAGGCTACCCACCTACAACTAAGCAGACACGCAATTGTGCGGAAATGCCAACCCAATTAATAAAGGTTAAAGAGGGCTCACCCTCACAATAAATAATTGCAATTGGCACCCTTATGGAACGTATATGTGATGGAACACATATACGCCCTCACACCACCAGTCATCAACTCAACAATACCAACCCCTTACTTAACTAAGTAGTGCCCATACACCACGTGTGATAGCACGAGTTTTGCTTGAACCGTAGGTACCCAAAGTTCGGTCCTTAATTGTCCAGACAAGCCAACCACATACCCAATCTCGTGCACAAGGCACCATCACTAACCATCACTTGTCCAGACCAAAGGTTCATTTGAAATGGCAAAATTTTAACTCACAAAACAGATACGAAGATCTGAAATAAATCAGGAAGTAATAAAAAATTGTATTTCCCATAATTGTCGGGTTATTCCCGACAATCAGACTACCGTTCTAGACTTGCATGGCTAAGCAAACACATACCACGTAAATCACACATCTTATCCTAGCATTTCAGTACTGGAATAATTCATGGATAGCCACAATGACAAGATAATAGGATGTATCTAACTATTCATCACAAAAATAGCGACATTATCGAAAATAGCATGCAAGCAATTACCATTGCACTAACTTAACAAAACTGGGATCAAATATGGTGCAAAAGAAAGTCCAAATGATGCTTGCCTTTCAGGGAGTTCACTTTCTCACTCTCGGTTACATACTCACTTACTTCCGGCAACTCGGAATCTATAGAAAGACGATATCGAATAAACATCGAGAAAAGCCGAAAAATTCAAAGTGCTCAAAAATGAATGAATTTTCTACAGTAGCTAGATGATGATTTTAGATGAATTTATGTGAAAGAATTATTCCATTTGGACTTAGTATGTGAGAGTTATGAAGGTTTGAAAAATCAGTTTTCAGGAAATTCCAATTTAATTCAATTCGGTTACTGTTCACTTAATTTAATTATTTGGCCAAAATTTGTAGAGCAGTGGTGAGGATGAGAATTATATGGATGGATAGAGAATATTAGTATAAGATCAAACTAACTTGTTTCATCCTATTTGGAGTTTTTATGAAATAGTTATGAATTTTTAAAGTTAAAGCATTTTTAGTGCAAAAATAATTGTATTCCGAATTTTTCCAATTCATTTAATACTTTTTGCACACCTGCTAACCTAGCCTCTGCAATGACAAATGAGGCCTACCAATATAATTTTCTATTCCATTTAATTCCTAAAGGAAAACATCTATCGGCAAATCTAATATTCTCAATATCATTGACTTAACCAATTCTTCGGTGTTGAATCCCATAACATGCATAACACTCGCTGATCATATTCTCATATCTTGATCTAAATCCCATACTAACATTCACTAAGGCATAATCAAGGTAGTCAATCCAACAAATAATTCCCGGACTCATAGACTTCCATCTACACAATCCATCTAGTAGTTATATGAAATCCACCAAGTGATAAGCATATTACCATGACTAAATCCATCAATCATTTTCTGATATATTATTTAAGCTAATACTAACTATCTAGCTCTACTAGTATTTCTTCGGCAATTCATATTCGTATACACCAAAATTTCCACCGATCAAGATTTATTTGACTTACCGATACCTAATGAGCTTTACAATTTAATATCACATCCAACATTTAATAGCTCACTAATAATTCAACTTATATCCATCTCACCGGACTAGTCGTGTACGACATATACTAATCCAATCACATACGCACCTCTATAATCAACTAATAATCACTTAGCTACTAATCCGATAGAGAGCACAATCCCATCAACTCGGTACATAGGACTTATCTACTAATTACATGGTAATCCAATTATTTATCCGCAATCAAATAATCCCTTCCAACCTGCTCCCAATTATAACATGTATAACTCACCTAGATCTTACTTAAGACATCTGATTCAACATCCATATCTCATTAAATATCACCACATAAGTTATTCATCAAGTAATAAATCATAAAAATCCTTATGCATCATATCTCGTAAAATTACTAATCCAACATGAGAACAATCTCCAATTAATGTATTATCCAAAGATCACTACTAACATCCATGCCACTTCAAAATAATATCATCCGATTAAATAATCCAATTATACATTTAATCTAGCATCCACCGATCAAAAAGATACATATTCCGCTACGGCGATAAAATTATTCAGATATCTACCGACATACATCACATGAACACGCCTACACATAAATAAGACATAACGGAGAATTATACGGTCTATGCTATCAAACAATTTTATAATTAAACATGCATAAATGGATGACATGCACATGACTAATATGCAACATGCACGACTAATCGTGGCGTGGTAACAAAAATAATGCTAAAGATTTTACCACAACGTTAGGCGTGCGAATCGTCCCAGATAACGTCTTCTCGGTTCGCGCCCACATCCACCGTAGTCGTTGTCGTTTCACGTCCGCTTCGGCCTCTAGTCCTTGTCCACGGTGCCGTCGAACTTGGTGCTTCACGGTAGCACGGATGCGCCGCATGCATGTCCGCCGGTCACCTCCTTGTCGACATCGCGCCACGCGAGCCGTGCTTCGTCGCATGCATGCACAACAACAAAATCCATTAACGAAACTTAGACTGCTTCTCCCACTAGCTACTAACTCACTCACCCACAACTAAAGTGATACCATCAGGGCCATACACTTACAACAAGCATACTGATCACGTAGTTAGCCTCCAACTAAATGCAAACTACTGTTTTGACAACATTAGTTCCAACATGGCCTGGCCGCACCATGCGCCTGGCTTGGTGCCGTTCCTGGCTCTTGCTCACGCTCTTCTTCAGATCTCCCCAAGCTCTCTCTTTTCTCCCTCCAGGCCGGCCAAGCTGGGCTTCCCTGCTGACCACGCCGCCTGTGCCCGGCTCCCTCGGCCACGCCACGCCTCCTCGACCTCGTCTCGACCATCTCCTGTGCTGCATGCATGCATGATGTGCATGCGTAGGCACTGCCGAGCAGATGCATGCATGCATTGCATGTGTGCACTGCAGCATGCTAGCTTGGCGCCGCTGGAGCCGCCGGCCTCTCCTGCTGCAGCTGTTCCCACTGGCCGGCCGCCTTCGCAGCACCCGCTCCTGCCTCTGCCACTGCTCTCGGCTGCAAGCAAGCTGGCCGAGTTGCTGCTACTGCTTGCCTCCTCCACGCCCTTGCCCTTGGCTAGCTGCTAGGCCACTGGTTCCAGGCTGCTGCATGGAGCTGCCCATGGGAGCATGCATGGTACAGCATGGAGCTGCCGCTGGCTATATGGTGCAGCATGGAGCTGCCGCACATAGCCCCGGCAAGCCCCCGGCCTTGGCCGATGTGCCGCGCCGCTCTTTGGGCTGTGCTGCTACTGCTTGTCGCTGCCATGTGCATGCATGTAGCTCACTGCCTCCTCCTCTCTCTTATCAATAATACTGAAATGGCCATGCATGTAGATGATACTTGGATGGGTGGAAAGCTTGTGTGATGGGGATGGTGATGGCATAACATGCAGTGCTTGATCTTTGATTTTGGATGGCAACTAAGAAGAGAGAAGGTGGGAGCTTGAGCAAGTTGCTGGGGAGGAAGAAGTGGCGTGGACTGTGGACAGTGGATGACAATGGAGAGTGGTTGCTCGGCTGGGACAGCAAAAGAATGGCTGTGTAGGCTTGGGTTGTGAATAAACAAATAGAGATGGAGAATGGCATTAGATGTATGAGTTTTGGCTAGTTGTAATGAGGCTCTCGGCTGGGGAGAGAATAGGCATGGAGTGCTCTCATGGGAAAGGAAAGGCAGTGGGTGTGATATGATTTGGTTGGGCAAAACAATGGGCACGAATGTGTTGTTCGGATGGTAGCAAGGATTTCGGATGAACAGTGTTCAGTCTTGGGGAAAGAATTTTTAGACATAGTTGCCTAGCTCTAAAAATCACGAAATTTTTATGGAAGGTTCCTGACATAATGATGATGCTTAGGTAAAATTTTCAGGAATTTTTTCAGAGTGTGATGCTCTCTAAAAATATTTGAAGTTCCTATTTGCTTGGCAGATAAATAGCAGTACAGTTATTCCTCCATTTATTGAACTCGTCCAAATGACCTTGCATGCCGAACTAAGCGCTAAATGGAACACTCTCACGATGACAATCATAGCGGTATAACATGCGTCATCGGATTCTTGATTTTTGGTGGTGATTGCGAAGAGAGAAGTTGGGGAAAAGAATTGGCATGCAGGCGTTTCATCTGCTACTTCTTTTCATCTGTTTGCGAAATCGCTCAAACTGCCATGCATGCGAACAAAAATTGTAAAATCGGGTTGGTCTTGTGATAACGATCGCGATGGTATGACATGCATGGCTTGGTTTTGAGTTTTTGGATGAGATTTGAAGGAAACAAACGAAAGGAGTTAGCAGGGAAGGAAAAAGGGAGATGACCGGAAAAGATGGAACACGCAGCGTTTAGCTTGCGGCGGTCGAGTCGGAAAATAAAAGCAGCGATACTAATGCATGCATCATGGTATGATTTTGAAATGCATGTGAAAATAAGATATCAATACAATTAATTTTAATTTTAATAATATATATATTTTTAATATAGTCTTTCAAACAATTTGTTTTAATAAAATGCAACCTTTTAATTGATTCAATTTGATTCTTAAAGCAACATTTTGATTAAACACCGGAAAAAAATTTAAACATAGTGTAAAATTTAATAGATCTCCAAGTTAAATATTAACATCCCGATTCTGAAAATCGGGGTGTTACATATTCGATGGCGACGAAGGCAAAGCGGAGGCTGCCCTTTGCCGTCGGGAAGGGGCCAATGATGTAGAGCCCCCACCGCGCAAAGGGCCAAATGGGGGGTAGTGGCTGGAGGGGTACCGCCGGTGCTTGCGGGTTGTGGCTGGCCCACTGGCAGCCCTGACAATGTCGGACGAGGTCCTGGGCGTCCCGGAGTGTGGTTGGCCAATAAAGGCCTTGGCGGAAAGCCCTTGCGGCGATGCTCCGGGGGGCCTAATGTGCCCCGCAGTTTCCCTCATGAATTTCTTTCAGCAGGTCCCGCCCTTCCTGGCGCGAAATGCACCGGAGGAAAGGCGCGCACACGCCTCCCTTGTACAATTCACCGTTGACAATGCGGTAGTTTCGGGAGCGGTGCTTGAGCCTTGTTGCTTCTGGTGAGTCTTCGGGCTCTCCACCTTGGAGGTAGGTGGTGATCGGCCCGCGCTATCTGCCGTCAGCTAAAGAAGACGGGCGCCCCCTTGTGCCAATGCACTGGGTGCTTCAAGCCCAGCCCCTTGTGTTTCCGGTGCGGCGCTTGGCTCCTCTGGGAGTACCGAGGGGGTCTGCAGTACTTCATAGAAGACTTCTGGCTGTGGGTGGTCTCCGGAGCTTACCGCCTTTGCGAGCCGGTCCGCCGCCTCGTTGCCACTCCGGGGGATGGCCTGCACAGTAATGCCGAGGAAGTGGTTTGTGCGGCCTGCATGACCTTCAAATACCGAGCCATTTCTGGGTCTCTGGTGACTTAAACTTTTGTCAAGTGGCCGCCATGAGGCGGAGTCGCTCTTGACTACAAGCGCTTGGCGCCTAAAGCTTTAGCTTTGCGGAGGCCCATAGTAAGGCCTCATATTCAAGCGTTGTTCGTCGGGAAGCCGAGACGCAGAGCCCACATCTGACGAGTTGCGACCATCTCGTGCGACCAATATGGGCTGCTGCGCTTCTTTGCCAGACAAGGAGCCGTCGTACAGGACGGTTGTAACAGCCCAAAATTTCAATTTTGGTTAAAGTTTAAAATTTATTTGAGTTTGTGAATTTTCTGAAATTTTAAAAGCTTTTTCCTAAATGTTTTAAACCTAAAATAATCTAATTACAAAATTTATTATCAAGTTTAAGTTGGGAATAATTTTATTAAGTCTAAAATGTCTCTAAGGATTTATGAGAATTTTTGTAGAATTTTGGACTCTTTTGCTATTTTCTAAGTCTAAAAGGAATTAACCAGATTATTTAAAATAGAAAACTAAAAGAAAACTCTTAACAGTGCTTGGGCCGAAACCCTAGCTCGGCCCACTTCCTCTCTCCACGCTGCTACACGCCCAGGCGCCCACCGCGCGCCCATCTCCCTCACCTTCACTCCTCTCCTCCACCGTCGGATGCACATCCGACGCCCACATCGCTCCACGCCGCCCCTTTCCTTGGCCACCGATTTCAAATCCAGCAGCCGCCACCCATCTTCCTCCCACCTCCTTCCACCTCTAACCGCCGCCAGAACCGCCATTGCCGCCGCTTGGGAGCTTCTGGGCCACCTCCCCCAACCACCCCGATCTTCGCGCGTGCGTGCATGAACCGCCACGCACGAGCCACCCCTCTCTCCCTCTTCACAAGACGACTTCGGCGCGCGCAGAACCGCCGCCCGTCCTTGCGCGATCTCCTCCTCCCTCCGCCTGCCCCTATAAAGGGAGCACCTGGTGCGGCTCTTCCTCAACTCATTTCCCCATTCACTCCTTCTCCGAGCTCTCGTTTCACGAATCGGAGTTCTTCACGCTTGCCACCGCATGCTTCAACCGTCGATTCGCCGCCGCCAGACGACGCGTCCTCGCCGCCACCACCATTCGCCTCGCCTCGACGCTGGTTGCTTGCGCCGCCTCGTCGGAGACCCGAGTGCCGAAGTCGCCTTCAACCGTAGCGCGCCGCCATCTTCCCTCGCCGCGCCACCTCCGTCCCCTCCTCGTTGCGTGGGTGAGTGCCCTAGACTCACCGTCTCCTCCTCTTCCTAACGCATGCCTCACTGCTCGCCGCCGTGCATTGTAGCGCCGGCGACCCTAGGTCCTCAGCGGCGCCGCCCTCGCCACTTGGCCTTGCTGCGGCGCCACGCAGCGCCACGAGCGCGTCACGTCGACCCAGAGCCCACGTGGTTGCCTCACGTGGCGACCACGCCGCACACAGCGCCGCCACCTCCCATGCGCCAAGCCCCATGGACTTGGTCCACATGGACCGTGTCTATGACACGAGGCCCCACTGCCGTAAATCATTTTAACTTAAATTAAATTCGAAATTCCACTTTGGCGTCGGCATTAAGCACTAATAGATTTTCCTTTAGAAAAATAATTCGGAAAATTGTTTAAAAAGGCGATTTAGGATTTAAATTGTAAAATTCATAACTTATTCATCCTAGCTCCAAATTAGATGATTCAAATTGCTAAATTCTTAGAAAATTATTATCTAACTAAATAAAATATAATTATTCAATTTGGAGTTCATTTTAGATCTGTTTTAGAATTTAGAAATTTATTTAAAACCAAATTTAGATTAAAATTTGTAAAATTCATATCATCGATTTCCGACTCCAAATTTATTGAATTAAATTTCTAAGATTTTGTAAAAAGATTATCTAGCTTAATAAATTAAAATTTGCTTATTTGGAATTAGTTTAAATTGTCTCTTTTAAGTTAAAACTATTTAAATTGCAAATTTAGAATTTAAACTTGTAAAATTCATATCTTTTATTTCCTAATTCCAAATTTAGTGTTTCAGACTTATAAAGTCTTACAAAATTATTATCTAGCCAAATAAAATTTAATTATTTTATTTGGAGTTAGTTTAAACCGTCTTGATTTTATTTGAATTGCAATTGATTTGTCGTTTTTCCACGTTTAGAATCTGACGATTCCGTGAATTTGATTCTTAGAAGAATTAGAATTTCAAGACTTCAGCGAAGGCAAGTTACACTTTGACCATGTTGCACCTACTATGTTAAAGTTATTTAATTCAGTTTTAAAATTATTATTGCACGCATATTTTTAGTCAATTATTTTAATACCTTGTTTAAATGCTTAGTTATTCCATTTGTTGATGTATGGCCAACTTTGAATATTGAAATGTCATCCTTGTCACCATAGATAAATTGTTTGGAAATGCTTAGCAAATGCTCAAACCATGATTTTGATTTTGGGAGGATTTAGCCAAGCCAAATCATTACAAATTTGTTTAAACTTGAACCTATGGTATTGTTTTACCATAGTGTTATTGTAAAGGTGGTTTTACTAAATAAAATAAAGATGGTTTGGACTTGGGCGTAACGGATGAAAGGTGAGTGCAAAGTTTATGCACGGGTTTAATCTGGTTAGGATTAAAGCCGTGGTTTAATTAGAAAGACGCCCAAGTCAATTAAGGACCGAGCCTTTGGCGTTCCTTTGCTATGCCAAACGTACCACCACATGTCTGTATGGGAAGGACTGGCTTAATAATTTGGGATACCTCATAGATATTTGTGCCATGTTGTATGAGTGGGTGTTGGTTAGACAGTAGTCCCACATGGCGCAGAGAGGGCTTCCGGAGGATGGTTAGTCAATGGAAGCGAAACCTTAGCGGGCATGAGTATTGTGAGGTAGATCATTGTAACGGCCTTGTGATATTTGCTCTGTCACACGCCTTAGGAAGCGTGGATTGGCCGACACAAAGGGTATAATATCTCGTGTGGGTAAAGCTGCACAAACTCTGCAGAGTAGAAAACTATTGAATAAGCGGCGTCATGATCATGGACATGCTAGCAAAGCCACTTGGAGTTAGACTTGTTTTTGGTTTTAAAATGGTTTCAACAGATGTTTTCAGGATGGTTAGTCCTGGTGGGAAATTTGGGCGGTTAGCCATTGTGATTGGAGGATATCCATCACCTTTCTTGGAGGTTATCCACATTATTAAATTGTCATTTAAAATATGATTTTAAATCTTGTATGAAAATGGCCTTGCAATCTATTATGATTACTTAAATTAAAGCTAGCGCTTTCATAAAATAACCCCGCCAATGTCCTTTGTTTACCTTATGCATGCATTACAATTCCATATTGGGTGTAACTTGCGAGCACGGTAGTTGTGCTCATGCTTGCTTATGCAACCAAATTTCGAGAAGACTACTATCGGGACGGTGAGGACACGACGCTAGGTTACGCCAGACGATTGCACTCGTGGCGGATCGTTCGCCTACTACTATCTTTTTATTTCATTTGTGTTATTTACTCCTTTATTTGGCTTCATGCCCAATTGTATCAAACTCTGATTTACTATTAATGCAATGCGAGACTTGGTTATGTTATCATTTTTGTGACTGTGTACATCGGAAATCCTGGACTGGTGTATGAACACAGAGGGTTCGGGATCTTTCGTTCCCGGGTCCGACAACGGTCCATGGTGCCTCTGCCTGGTCGGAGAGGTGGCCATCAGGCTGGGGAGTCCACTCGGCGACGAAGTCTGCTAGGGATTGAGATTTGATGGTCGTGCGGGCCGCGAAGGTGATGTCGAAAGGTGCTAGCTCCGCCGCCCACTTGCCGATGCGTCCGGACGCATCTTTGTTGCAAAGCATTAGCGCCAAGGGGTAAGATGTTGGCACCACAATGGCATGCGCCAAGAAATAATACCGGAGCTTGCGCGAGGCCATGAGTAGGGCGAGGCGAGCTTTTCTAACTCGTGTGGCGGACCTTTGCCCTTGAAGTGCTTGGAGCGAGTATATGGGCGTGGCGGCGCATCTTCTTGCACTAGGACATGATCGGCCATGAGGACGCGCTAAGTAGAGGAGGAGCTGTGCTTGGGGCTTTAAATGGTGAGGCTCGAGGCGATTCGGATACTTCTTGAGGTCCTCGAATGCGCTTTGGCAGGCTTTGGTCCAGCGGAATGGCTCCGCGCCCCGAAGTGTCTTGAAGAATGGTAAGCGGCTTTCGTGGATTGTGATAAAACCGGTGAGGGCAGCGAGGCGGTCCGTCGACCTTTAGTACCTCTCGCGCGGTGCGCGGTTCCTCCATTTCCTGTATGGCCCGAATTTTCTCCGGGTTGGCCTCGATGCCTCTTTCGGAGACGAGGAATCCCAAGAGCTTGCCGGCCTTGACTCCGAAGGTGGACTTGTCGGGATTTAGCTTGATTCCCTCCTTCCAGAGGTTGGCGAATGTCTCCTGGGGGTCCTCTGCATGAGAGGAGGTGCTCTTTCTTTTTACTACGATGTCGTCGACGTAGGCCTCGACGTTGCGCCCTAACTGCTCCTCCAGCACTTTGGTAATGAGCCTCGTGAAAGTAGCTCCGGCGTTTCTGAGGCCGAAGGGCATTCTGCGGAAGCAAAACGTCCCAATTGGGGTTATAAAGGCTGTCTTTGCTTCGTCCTCTTTGGCCATGAAGATTTGGTGGTATCCGGAATAGGCGTCGAGGAAACTCATCAACTCGTAGCCGGAGGTGGCGTCCACCAGTTGGTCTATGCGTGGTAGCGGGAAGTCATCTTTGGGAGATGCCTTGTTGAGGTCAGTGAAGTCGACGCACATATGCCACTTGCCTGTGCTCTTCTGGACAAGGACCGGGTTTGCGAACCACTCCGAGTGATTGATTTCTCTGATGACCCCGGCTTTTAGTAGCTTCACTATTTCGGCTTTGGCGGCCTGGAGGCGCTCTGGCGTCACGCGGCGCAATTTTTGCTTTTTGGGAACTACTTCGCTTCGAAGAGCGAGGCGATGCTCAATAGTCTCACGGGCCACGCCTGGAATGTCCTCCGGACTCCATGCGAAGATGTCGGAGTTCGCCCAGAGTACGTCGAGGATGGAGTCGCGTTCCCGGGTGGGAAGCTCCTCCCCCAAGGCAATCGTCTTCTCTGGGGCTACGTCCTTCAAGGGGACTCTTTGCAATTGCCCCTCAGGTTTGGCCCTCGGGGACCACTTTCCGGAGGGTTCGTGGCGGCGTGGTTCGGTGGCCGGCGACCGTGAAC
Source organism: Phyllostachys edulis (assembly GCA_036346405.1). NCBI lineage: Eukaryota > Viridiplantae > Streptophyta > Magnoliopsida > Poales > Poaceae > Phyllostachys > Phyllostachys edulis. The sequence goes on from JAYEVD010000441.1 coordinate 71,238, forward strand.
GCGTTTACGGGCGGGGTCGATGACTAGCTCGGTTTGCCTAGCGAGATCTTGGTCACCTCGAACGGTGATGACGCCCTCCGAGGCGGGGATCTTCATGCACAGGTAGTTATGATGGGCGACCGCGACCGGCTGTTCAAGCTTGCTCTTCCCCAGATGGCGTTGTCTTTGATGCACGCATATGGACCACGCCGAAGGTGATGATTTCCGTGAGGCGGCGGGCCGCCGAAGGTGACAGACAGTCGATTTGCCCCAAGGCCATTACCAAGCCTTCCGCCGGCCTCACGAGGGTATGCACGGGGGTGACAAAGTCTCTTGAATCATCATTTTATTGAAGGCGTCAGCGAACAGGAGGTCAGCGGAGCTCCCGCCATCCACCAAGACGCGTCTGACTTTGAAGTTCGCAATGGTGGCGGAGATGACGAGGGGGTCCTGGTGGGGGAAGTGGATGCCCAGAGCGTCCTCGGGGCCGAAAGTGATGGGCACTTCGGCGTGGCGAGGTGGCCCGTGTGTAGGCCATGCCGCGACGTGGTGGATTTGCCTGGCGTAGGCACGGCGTTGCCTTTTAGATTTTAGGCCAAGCGAAGATCCTCCCGTTATCATGCTTATGACCCGCTAGCGCGGCTCAACATGGCCTCGCCGATTTGTGGCTCGAGAGGTGGGCCGGCAGCTGGTTGCGAGCCTGGTGCCTTCGTCTCCGTTGTCTTGCGAGCGATTGACATAGTCATTCATGGCCGCGATGGTGCGGCAATCCGCGGTTGTGTGCGAGCACTCGCCGTGCAGTCCGCCGTTGTGTGCGAGCACTCGCCGTGGAGATCGCAGTACGACATGACTCTCTCTGCGCCATCCCGGGCGTCCAGTTGGCGCCCTCCGCGGCGCCCGTGGCCTTGGCCGTGGCCGCGACCTCCTCGCCCGCCGTGTTTTGGGCCTTCTTGATTTTGGGCCGTGTCGACATGGTAGACCCCGCGGCCCTTCGGGCGGTAGTTACCGCGTGGTTTGGAATTGGTCGGCGCGGCCTGCTCGGGCTCGGCCGAGGGCTTCTGGGGCGTAGCAACGCTTGCCCCCTCCGCCCTCCTGTTACTGTCCTCCTCGGCCCGGGCGTACTCCTCTATTTTATTGAAGAGCTCGGCAACGGTGGATACGGGCTTGCGAGCCACCTTTACGATAGCGAGCCTTCGCGCACCGCGCAGTTCCGCGTTGATGACCGTGGTCTCGTTGATGCCCTTGACTTGGCATTTAACCTCCGCAAATTTCCTAAAGAAACTG
>JAYEVD010000044.1:0-37613 GCA_036346405.1 Phyllostachys edulis
TAGGATAATATCAAGCATCACATGTCGGACGCTGCATCGCTATACAATAATATGTAGCTCGATGGTTATCTCACAACATGACACGCAGATCATGAAAATCCATACATGCATCACATACACAATGGGCCATACTATTCACATCAATCCTCGCAAAAACAAGTTACGATAGAATCCAATTCTATCTATTTATTATGAACACATATTACCTATAACTCGAGGGCCGCCTTTAAAATTTTTCCAGACATGAATCTTATTCACGCTTCCGAAGCTTTGGAAATCATCGATTAATCATATTAACCCTATTCCGAGCCAACTGACATCGCTTTGATACGACCATTAATGCGACATACCCGATGGCGAATTCCACCAGTAGGAGTATTATGCAAGGTAGTCGAAAAAACAAGTCGAGTGAATCATCCGGTGCTCTTAACTTGTACCTCCTCGATACCCATCTACTACCATCGAAAATTGATCGATCTAATCGACTAGGCCTAGGTTTCCAGACACGACCAGCAATAGATCCAATCTACTACTACCACATATCAAGTATATGCATCGATCCGCATCAAAACTACGCAGATGGCTCGATACCACCAAGGATACGTAGGCTACTCGATAGTGACAATTCAAAAATTCTACCACGCAAACCAGAAGCCAAGCAAGAAGATGATCACAGATCGTTACCACTAGACGCCAAGCAGAGCAAGGGAAGAAGCGCCAAGTACCTGGTCCGGACGAAGAGCACGCCGATGTAATCGGTCGTAGTCGATCGTCCAAAGGCATCTCTTGTGAGTTGATCGCTCCTCCAAAGACTCTCGCAGCTTTGCGAAGATCGCGGATCGCCCTAAGCGCAACAACGAGAAGCGCCTATGGTATCCACACGCCCAGGAAGGAACAACCGACGCGGCGTGCTAGCACCAAATCGCATGGGAGGCACTCAAGAAGATGGCGGCTAGGGTTTCGTGGAGGGTCAACTTACGCCAACTCTATCTTCCCAACAAAACCTCATGCATCTCTTATATAGTGCCCGTGATGGGTCCTATCCAAACACGCTATTTAATCGATTCAGACCGGGTTTGTTCCAACCTCTAAGTGTGTGACCCGTTAGGTTCATGTGTAGTTCTGGCCAGACTCTGAAACCCTTCCCGCCACGAGTCGAAGCGGTTCCTAGCAGACATAACGATTCCCTAATACACACAAATTATATCGGACGAACCTTAATGCAATATGATCTACGACCAGGTCCTCATCACTTACGCACTGTGTCCTATCTCTATACGCATGCATCAACAGATTCGATCACAACCAACTCAGAACTCCTTACGACTTGGTTTCACCACTCGTGATTACGCTCACCGTACCACGACTTGCTTGTATCTCCATACGATCAATTCAGAAGTCGGTCAAACTAAGCTTACCTACTCATGTATTCTCCTTTGCCTCACGATATCTGGTTGAACTCCTGTGAGATGTTGTGTCATCCATGGACTGCTCAATGCTTTCTCGACGAGTATCGGATAACCTTATGTGGTCAAACTCTTCGACCAAATGGCATGGCCATGCACTTTCTTTATCCGACCACTTCGAGGCCCAGAGATATCTCTCCGTTATGTTAGGAGGGCAAATCCCATATCCAACCAAATACATCCCTCTCTCAGATATTTCATAGCATACCCAAAGCTACCTTTATAACCACCCAAGATTGCAAATACATGGCAACCCCTAAGAGTGCTATTACACATGTAGGAAACCATGCCGATCTCAGTGTCTAAGGATTATACATCATCATTGCTTGAGACCAACTAACGACACATAGAATCATAACAATCTCAATAGTGTCTCAGGTGGGTCTTATCCAACACCATGTTCTCTAACACGTGTCCACATTATTGATTTCATATCCCTATATCCATGACCGTGAAACGTGGTCATCAATCAATACATGTGTGCGGTCGAGAGTCACTAGTGTTCCACCAAAGGACTTTCGACCAGGGATATTTTTAGAACGACATCATCATAAGTTAAAAGAGCTTCACCAACAAGTCACATACTGCTAATCTTCATGACCGATGATTCATTCAAGGAACAAGATAACATATTATCAAATATTGTGAACATAATGAAATATAATCATCTCTATGATTGCCTCTAGGCATATTTCCAACAGGAATGGAGAGAGGGTGTCAAGGCGATGCTTGGGGAGGTGAAGATGGTCGGAGAGATGGACGGAGATGGCGTCACGGCAGCGGGAAGCCTCCGGTTCAGCGTGGCTTTGGCGTAGGAGAAAGGGAAGTGGGATTCAATGCTCAAATTGGGCTCAGGGGGCTATCACCTTGCTAATGGTCATGGCTCGGGACCCTAGGGTCACCTAAGGCAAGCCGGTGGTGATGTCCTGTGGTGGCTCCATGGGCTTCACTAGCGATTACGACGCAAGCATCCGAAACTACTCAAATTAAAGGATGCTTATGCTCTAGTAGCTCACCACAATCACGACGAAGATGATAACAAGGTTGCAGAAGGGTTGAGGCGGCTTGAAGGCAATCTAATGTGAGGCAAGCAGCTGGGCAAGCTTCATGGTATGTGTCTTCTCGGTGGAAATAAGATGAAAAAAAGCACATACACAGCTTCATGGGGACTCATAGATTGAGAAATTGACCTTGGTGGGGTCAAGGAATCACCGGAGAAGGGTTGGTATCAATGGCGGCAATGGAGACAGAGAGGTTCACGGTGATAGCTCGATGTGGGTGAAGATAGTTTAAATGGACTACACGAGAAGGTCCAGTGAGGTGAGGCGATGCTCAAACCAAACACAGAATGGCTAGGGACTCACCGGGTGTGGAGATCTCCTGTGGCTACCGTAGCGCCGAAGATGGGGAAGAAGACCCGATTGCGGAGCGATATGGCATTGGAAGGACAGAGAAGTGAGGGGTTAAATGAGTGAGCTAAATGATGCATAATGATGCACATGTGAAGGGCTTGGCTCACCGGAACACGTTTGAGCTTCGACGGAGTGCACGCGCCGGAGCTCGAGACGATGGTGTGTTTCGGGCGATATGGTGGATGAAACTTACCGTCAAGGGAGAAAATGGAAACAACAATGGTGGATTAAGGTTTTGGCACAGACGGAGGGTCATCAAGTCGAGATGAGGACGAGATGGTCGATGGAAAACTTGTGGGCGTCTCAGGTTTTCGCGAGTTTATCGCGGGGCGACGAGACCCAGGCGGAGCAAAATGGTGGGCGGAGCAGGTAAGACCAGATGACCTTGGTCCTCACCCATGGGCATTCAAGGATGACGGCAGCAACGACATGGGCGTGAAGCTCTACCGCGCTACAGTGCGGAGGCGGCGGCTGCACGAGGTGGAAGAAGGTGCCGGACGTGCGGTCCTGGCACGTCAGCGAGAGGAGCGCAACGCGTTGGCGCAAGCTGCAGGAGTGTGTGAGCGATGTTGGGCCCAGATTTGGCCCATTGGCTCTACGGGAATTCAAATCAGATTTTAAATTTTCAAGTTGACTGAATGTTGTTCGAATTTCTAAACATAAAAAACGAGCTCCAAAAATTATGAAAATGATTGTGGAGGCTCCTGACACAATATGGTTTCTTGTGTAAATTTTTCAGAACTTTATATGTTCTGTGTTTTTCTCAAAATTTCTTTCAAACTACTATTTTCATATTTTGGATTAGTTGATTTGATGAAAATTTTCAAAATATGCTCAAATAAAATTTTCCACAATTAAACATGCTCAAAATTATTCCCCCATTAATTTTCATTATACTTTCTCCAGTATATATGATTACATCTAAGGCATGTTACTAACATCTGCATGCAACCATTCTGTGTTAGGAGCATGCACAACTTCAAGTTCCTTTTTCTTTTATCTTAAGGCGATTTTTAAGATCAGAAGTGCTCCACCTCTCTAAAAAAATGCCCTTTTCATTTGGCTGCCTGGCATTTTCATATCTTGCCTTTCCATTACTGAACAAAAAGAAAGAAATATCTTTTCATAGTCTCTTCATGTTTCCACTAGTGGTGGCTGGTGAGAAAAAAAAAAGAAGACAATGATCTCTTCTTCACCAACCATATTCCATTCTAGTCGATCACAACAGTTCTAAGTGCACTCAGCTTAATTAATTAATCAATGCACCAAACCATCCATTAATTATCAAGTAGGAGCAAAGATGTAGTTCGCTTAGACCCTAAGATACGCTTCACATGAAGCCAAAGTCGATCGAGACAGACTAGGGGTTATCACCTACGAGATGCATTGTAATTCCTAATTAACCTGCACTAGGTTGGCTCCTACGCTTCCGCCCATTGTCGCCTCTTTGGCTTCTCCGGGGACGAAATGACCTCAATGCCCTCTAGCTCTCAATACATCGGTTCCTCATCCAGGCTTCATCTCATACAGAGCATCTCAAACGATCGCCGCTCACTCCCCACGCCCCAAGTACAATATACGCCTACATATGTACATATAATCACATTTATTAAGAACAAACAAGTGCATTTACCATCGATAAACCTACTCGTTATCGCAGTTATGCACTTGTATCAGCTTAAACATGCAAAGACATGCTACGCTGCAAAGAGCTTGCGTGCTCAAGATGACGGCTCCGTGGGACGACGGGTTGAGAAGACGGCCCCACACGCCGCCGGGCGGCGGCGACGACAAGTCGCGGCGGCGCTCGTCGTTGAGCGCCAAGAAGCACCGCAGTTAGCGCTGAGGTCGTCGGCATCGAGATGCCGCGCCCACCACCATCTCCGCCATGGACCGCTTGAAGTCGCCGCAGGTCGCCGAGCGCCACCACACCGAAGCTCCTGCCACCACTACCTCCTCATGACGCCAGAAACATACCGGGCGCCGACGAGACTCCGCTTTTGAGATGCTCAGATGAGATGAAGCTCTAGATGAGGAACCGATGTATTGAGAGCTAAAGGGCATTGAGGTCATTTCACGTCCCCTAGAGAAGCCAAAAGAGCTGACAATGGACGGAATGCTACAAATAGGAACGGAGCAAACTTTCGGTGCTAAAAACCATAACAGAAATCTTTCAATGCTATTTTTCTAAAATGCATAACTTTTCATGGTACGGAACCAATTTTTCCTTTTTTTAAATAGATCTTCTTTTTTTGCTAGTCTGTGAAAAGCAGATTTGGTTGTTCATGGGATTAGATAGGATTAGTTAGGGTATAATATTGTCTAAAGCAGGTTACCTGGTGGCAGCAGGAAATAAAAATGCATAGCGTTAAAAGGCAATGTGAAGAAGCTTTAATATCTGGGTTATATGCAGTCTTAGCATAGGTGCACTTAGCTACGTAATGATTAGGTAGTTCCCATTATACATTACAACACAAACCATAAAGAAAAATATAAATTACATGGGGACTGATGCTTTTGTGTGAGCATGGCTGTAACATTAATATTAGTAACGACATCATCGTGGTCGTGAATACAAGTATTAGTGTGATATTCGATGCTAAAGCATTCTCGGTGTTGTCAAGAACACAAGACTATCTATAAATAGGAAAAGTGTGCAAAGGATGCACCATTTAGTGCAAATGCAAGTTACACGTATTAATCGGGTCTATTGTTTTCAAAACGCAGACAAAGATAACGGCATCAACATGAAGGTACACATGCCGAATGTTTCAGAAGATAAAGAATTCTATAAATGTGTCGTAAGGTGGTGTTTCATAAAGAAATTTTATTGGACGCTAATTTGAATATGTTTTCGAATCTGCTTTTGACAACAAGTGTACTATTCTAATTGCAAACATGTATTATACCGCTTTATTGAGTACTCATGTTCGTAAGCACGACGAAGGGTAACGATATTAGAAACAAAGATGGTATTCGCCTTATGCTTCGCTTTTGCTTCCGCAATGTGGATAGCAACAGGAGACAATATAACAAAGATTGTTGGCACTGCTCCTAGAGGGTGGAACATACAACTCGCGGAGGTCAAAACGGTAAGACGCTGCTTTATAGACATTCTACCATTAGGCATAAAAGCAAAGGGTTATCTATATAGTTACTACATATGCATCTTTGCTTTGGACATCATGTAGAGGCTGTCACCGTAGTCAGAGCAAGGCATTAGCCTATGTAGTTAACAAAAGAACGCAGTAGCAAGGATAATTTTGTGTTGGAAAACAGTATGGGAGTCATACTGCTTGAGCAAAAGCTGTATAGTCCTAAGTTAGCATGCCTGTGGTAGACATGCGTAGCCTGTTCTACCAAAAAAAGGGGTAAAAATAAAATGGTAAAGCGATAAGTGCAAAAGAAAGTAAAATGTGTTGGATTTAATCTTGTTTAAGTATTAGTTTTTGTTTTACATGCAGTATTCAAATCGGTTTAGGCTGAGTCGAGTCCAAGTATAATTGTGTGTGTGCGTGGGTATAAAGGGAGTCGAGTTGTCTAGTACCATGTAACAGAACCAAGAGAAGCAATGTATTGAGTTAGAAGAGAGAAGGAAAAAAAAAGGAAGAAAAGTGGAGCATGCTCCCAAAAGAAATCTGTGCTTTCGGTGTTTGCTTTCGTTTTTTGTTTGGCGTGGCCTTTCTCCAGCAAGAAAGAAGGCAGGGGGAGGCGCTGCTAGTTGGTGGTCTCACGTGAAGAACACGAAGACAAGCAGCGGGAAGGCACTGCTTCCAAGCCGAGCGTCACGTCGAGGGCGATCGAGTCTCGCAGACGAAAGAAGCCGAGCGATTTCTTTGGAACCAAAGCAACCAACAGAGCAAGGACCAAGTAAACAAAGCAAGATCAAAGAAAAAATTCCAACAGTTGGTATTAGAGCGTTCTGATCTTGATGGTACCTAAAGATTATGGGTGACAAGGCGAAGACCCAGGATGTGATGTTCTCCCTCCTATATCCTGTCCTGATGAACGACAATTTCCTGGTGTGTGCTATGAAGATGAAGGCGAACTGTGAGGACCCCGGCTTATTTGGCTTGTAATACTTAGTCATCCATTGACCCTGCATTACAAACAGAAATAACTTGTGTCTTCGAGATATGTATACTTCCTAAATGCAAGATACACACCTCTTTACAAAATCATGCATCAAGTTCATACAAGACATAGAACCAAAGCACGAACTAGATTAAACAAAAGACATACATAATAGCGTGAGTTATTACAAAAGGGGCCGACCGACCAAATAACAACTAAGAAAAATAAACAACAGTAGAAGCAAAAAGGCCATAAGATGGCGATAAACAAAAGCCATACGGTTTGCCTAAAGCCCACAAGGCAACCGACGGGCCGCCAAGCTAGTCGTTCCATCCACAAAGACATCTCACAAAAGTGGGGCCCTTGGGGCTGCCACCTCTCAAGAACAAATTAGTTAAGCAAAGCAAATGAGTACAAAAATGTACTCGCAAGACGACGTAGTGTAATAGACATATACATATGCTACATGCAAGCTTTTTAAGTGGAGGCTGTAGGTTACTTTCAAAGATAAAGCAAGTTTTCATTTGCAATAATTAAATAGATTCAAAGCAATTTTGCAATTCATTTTTAATTTGCAAATAACAGCGAGACAACAACATAATAACAATAGATAGATGACAACAACAACTTGGAAGTGACTAACCCAATAGTCACCACAACAATAGCATGAATTACCCATTCATACCACCCATGTCAAGTTTTAATTAAAGGTTATAGTCTAACTCTCGAAAGACTTCCCAAGCGTGTCCATAACCTAGGACAAGGCTATTGAATAGTTTGAACCCCGCAGGTGTACCAATGTACCCACACGCCGACCGCTTTTCGCCAAGCTATTTAGCACACTTCCTTTGGTATGTCGGCATGGCTAAGTCCTACGAGATATTTCCAATGGGTGATACTAATTAAGAGTCACAACAACCCAAAGGGTAGGATGCACCGGCCCAGCCTAAGCAACTGCGGGTGCTTCCAATCCCTATAAAAACATTGTAACCACCATCGACTCAATAATTAACACCCCCCAAAGTACTTAGTCAATAGAGGTCCCATATCCCCCTCGTGTGGTTAGCACACAAAATTGCTTGGTTTAGTGTAACAAGATGTTCAGTCCTTGTTGACTTAGGCACCATTCCACATACCAACAAATCACACCATCATCCATTGTCCCCAAGTCCAAATAGTTTTCATTTTCAGTTTTGTTTTGACTTTACAAATTAACAAGCACAAGTGCTGGACATAATGGAATATTAATTAGATTTGTGTGATCAAGATCATCGACTAAGTCGATGGCCGCCCAATTCTACCGTAATCTAAGCATTTCTAAGCAATACCAACACGTGATCTACTAAGGGATGAGAGCTCATCCAATGAACTCTACATCACAGCAAGATATTCCTAGGCTTAGTAGTAGAGAATGAACATTTACCTACAGAGTATGCATCCATAGGATCAACTAATCGATAATCATTTAACAACAAAATAGAGCATGCATACATACAAGTTAAACAAAGTATTAGACTTTAAAAGTAATGGGATTAAACATGATCAAACTACTTGCCTTGCTGGAGATGCTCACTATGCTGCAAAGGATCACTCACGGGATCAACACACCCGTCGGCACCTAACGAAAAAGCGCAAAAGAACCGATAAGAACGATGAAAACCGAAAGGACTCAACAGAAAACTTTCTCCAAATGCTCTAAAATTTTTGCAGCAGCAAGAGCGTGATTTTTAAAGAATTTACCAATAAGAACCAATTGATTTGGATTCTCAATGCAAAAGTTATGGCCAAAACAATTCTGCTCAGCCTGGAAATTGCTGGAAAATATAAATCGGATACTGTTCATCCGAATTAAATTCTCTAGCACAATTTTCCAAAGAGGTGATGCACCTGGGATTTTTATGGTAAGTCAAGCACTTCATGAGATGAATAACACAATTGAGTTCACCTCATTTGGAACTATGATGCATGTTTTATGATTTTTCAAAGACATGCAAAAGAGCACAAGAAACATGCACCCACAATTCTTTTGAAAATAGTGACATGCCTAAATCCTATTCTACCATTTAGTACACTACTAGAGGAAGCCAACAAAGTTGGATTCACTCAAAAAGGAGCTAAAGAGAATTACTTATACATTTTACAAGTTAAATGCAACATTTAGAGCAACATTTAAAGTTAATTTTGAAACCAATTTACCAACTGATTTTCTGGAACCGAACTCAACTTACAACCATTTTTAGATTAAAGTTTAGTTCAAACCAGAGCTACCAAAATTTGAATCAACTCAAAAGGAGCTAAAATGAAATATTTATGCATTTTCAAAGTTTATTACCTTTTTCACTTTGCAAATAAATCCATCGGGAGTTTTCTAAAACCAATACGACGTGGACGAACCTGGGCCGTTGATCCTGGATCGGACGGCCCAAGTCCTACCGCAACAGCTGTTGCGTTCAAGCAGATCCAACAAACATGGGTCGTTGATCTTGAATCCAACGCCTGTTGATCGTGCACGCGACGCTTTGGAAACTCAGCGAGCGAAAGGAGGCGGAGGTCATAGACCGTTGATCGCAAGATGGACGGCTTGCAACCAACATGACATAGTGCACGCGCACGGCCCCGCGAGATCTCGCCTGTAGATCTAAAACTGGACGGTCCTAACGAAGTTGTTTCGCTTGTCGGTTTAAATCTACAACGAAACCGACAGCGAAAAATGGTCACCGCCATGCACTCAAAGCACGGCGGTCGCGAATGGATGCTAGGTACGGGTGCGCAATAGCAGTGCGCACCCACTGGTACCACTCACACCCGCGATGGTGGACCAGAGCGCCGGCGAGCCAGAGGAGAGGCAGCAGTGCAAAGCACGGCCAAACGACAAACAGCATAAGGAGCTCCGCGGTGGTTCATTCAAGTGAGTGCCCAGCTCTAAGGGACTACCAGGAGGTGCTTGGAGGTCGCGGAGGGACCGAGGAGGACAGGGGAGCTCTAGCGGCGGAGGAGCTTGCCGGCGCCGAGGAGGACGATGTGTAGAAGAGGACCTGGGCATAATTAACCGCACCGGGTCATCAAGATGTATTCCATAAAGCTAGGAGGTGCTCCCAGAGCAAGGAATTGAAAAGGGGGAGGTCCTTACCGGCGATGGGGAAGAAGTGGTGTTTTTCGGCCGAAGGGGACCAACTCCAAATTAGCTGCTCCCTGAAGAGGTCAACCCAAAATTGAGTTAGGGTTAATACTCTAGGAGGTTAGAGGAACAATATGGAGCAAGAGGTTGAGTGAGAGAGCCACTGGAGCACGGGTTCCACCGAGGAGCTTCAAGGTGCAACAATGGCAGCCGAGGGGCTCACGGGTGCTGGAGCTCACTAGAGCAGAGGAGAGCTTAAGTGGTGTTTAAAGAGTGCCAAGGAGGTACCGAGGGACCTTATAAAGCCGGGGAACAGAGGCCATGAGCTAGGGTTAAGCTCCATGGTGAGCTTAGCCCATAGCTCGGTCCATGGCTCCACAAGGATGTGGAGGTGATGGGGGCAGGTCTGCGCGTGACTTTGGGGGCGAAAAGACTGACCTACATTTAATGCTTGCAGCAAAGAGCGGTTGGGAGGCGACAGGGCACTGCTCCCCCTCTGCCATGGCGCACGCGCACGAGCCCAAGGAAGGAGAAGAACAGGCGCTGCCCTCAACCGTTCGATAAGAAAAAGGGGGGAGGTCGTGACCATTGGATCTGAACCGGTGTGGTCTGGAAAGGAAAGGGGGAGGTCGCGACCACAAGATCTTCATCGCACGGTGGCACAAAGAAAAGGGGAGGTCACAGCCGTTGGATCTCCATCGCACGGTTGCGAAAAGAAAAGGGAGGTCGCGCGCTGAAGGAGATAGGATGTCGTGACTATTGGATTTGCATCCAAGGGCGATCAACAGATGTGGGAGGTCCTGGACGTTACTCGCGACCCTGACAAGCGATGGGAGGTCGTGGCTGTTGGATTTTGATCCAACGGCACCCGACATCGAGGGGAGGTCGTGGCCGGTGCGCACGACGCGATAGGAGGTCATGGCCATTAGATTTACATCCAAGGGCGCACAACGTTGAGGGGAGGTCGTGGCCATTGGATTTCAATCCAAAGGCGCACAATAGAGAGGGAGGTCAGGACCGTTGGATTTACATCCAAAGGTGCTGAACAGAGGAGGGAGGTCATGGCCATTGCGCACTGCACTGAAATGGGGAAGGAGGTCGTGGCTGTTGTTTCTCGATCCAATGGCGCACAACGGGGATGAGAGGTCGTGGCTAGTGTATCTTAATCCGATGGTGCACAACCTATAGGGAGGTCGTAGTGGTTGGATCTTGATCCAACGGCGACGAATGGAGAGGGGAGGTCGTGGCGGTTGGATTTCAATCCAATGGCTACGAACAGAGGTAGGAGGTCATGGCGGTTGCGCACGACGTGAAAAAGAGGTGGGGAGGTTGTGGTGGTTAGATTTTGATCCAATGGCGACGAAATGGAGAGGGGAGGTTGTGGCTATTGGATTCTGATCCCACGGAGCACGATAGAGAGGTGGGAGGTCTTGGCGGTTAGGCATGACACCGCAAAGAGAGGGGAGGTCGTGGCCGCAAGATCTGGATCTGACGGCGACGAGATGAGAGGGGAGGTGCACAGGCTGAGCTAGGGATGCGGTTGGGTTCGACCCACTTGGGAAGTGCCAGATTTGAATTTAAATTTGAAGGCTGAGGTTGGAGGAATTTTTAGAGGTAGCAAACTAACTCCAAAAATTCCGAAATTTTAACTGGAGCTTCCTTACTCCAGGGTTAACCTTATATAAAATTTCCAGAGGTTTTTATGTACTGCATTTTTCTCAAGAAATTCATCAAGGTTGTTCTAGGGTTTGACTTACCTCCAAAATTTATCAAATAATTTCTAAGAATTATGAAATAATTCAGAGGGGTCACCCATCATGCTTAGACCCAAGGAAAAATATTTCCCAAAGTTTGGCACAGGATTTGTGACAAGTTGAATAAGGGTTTGACTTTAGTCAACAGGAGCTTTGTGTTTTTTGAATTCCACAACTCTTGACAAGAATTATAGAAGAGTTCAAGAGTTTCAAGATGTGAGAAAAAGTTTTAATTTCTACACATTTTCTTACATTTGAAACACACACCCATTTATACCTTTGGGATTTTACACTTAACATGCGCGCTAGGAGTGCTGGGTCTTTGTCGATCCGAAGGAAGGATAAGGAGGTGGGCGACAAGGTGGACCGGATGGCTTTGGCTATCATCTACTGACGGTGTGCTGACTCCATGATGACTGCGACTCATCGGCAAGGAGGCGACACATGAGGCGTGGGTGACGCTTCAGAAGATGCATGAGGGAGTTGATCGCATGAAGGAGGTGCGGGTCCAGAATTTGCACACCGAGTTCGAGAATCTCCAAATGGGAGAAACCCAGTCGGTAGACGAGTTCGCCGGCATGATGACTTCACTGTACAATTCGATTGTCTCTCTTAGAGACAAGATGGAGGAATCAGTGGCAGTGAAGAAATACCTGCGCGTGCTACCAAAAAAGTCCGTACCTGTCGTCACCATGCTCATGTACACCTCATATCTAGAGGAAAAGAAGATCGAGGAGATCACCAGCTCCCTCAAGACGCATGAGTAGTTACTGAAGGGGTATCAATCTTGTAACGAGAAAAGGTATCAGTCCCATAACGAGCAGGCGTTGCTATTAAAGGGGGACACAAGAAGTGGTGACAGACAATTTTACAAGGAATCGTCGGAGGAGGACGACCGTGGCTCATCAAGAAGCCACGAGCACGAGCGTGAACACGGGCATGAGTGAGGCGGCAGAGGAGGACGTGGAGATTGGGCTAGGCAAGATGATGGTGACAGATCTCGTGACAAGTCACATATCAAGTGTTTTAAATGTGATAAATACAGTCACTATGCGTCAGAATGCCGCAGCCATATAAAGTGCTTCAACTGTGACAAGTATGGGCACTATGCTTCGGATTGCCAAAACAAGAAGAAGAACGAGGAGGTAAACCTCACCCGAGCTAATGAAGATGACGAGCCGACCCTGCTTCTCTCTTCATGTGTCGAAAAGGTGCCATTCATGGTGATACTAAATGAGGAGAACGTAGTTCCTAAACTACGCACAGAGGGAGGCAACCATGATCATATTGATGAGTGGTACTTAGACAATGGAGTAAGCAATCACATGACGGGAGATCGCTCTATGTTCCATGAGCTCGACGAGAAGATTTCGAGGACAATCAAGTTTGGTGATGGCTCCACGGTGCAAATAAGAGGCAAAGGATCAATGCTGTTACGATGCAAGAACGACGATTAAAGGATGCTGACTGAAATCTATTATATACCAAGTATGTGTAACAACATACTCAGTCTCGGACAATTGGCAGAACGGCGGTGCAGGGTGGTGCTACAGGATGAGTTGTTGCGTGTCTATGACAAGAACAAAGATCTGTTGATGAAGGTGAAAAGATCTCTGAACCGGTTGTACAAAATTTCCCTCAAAACTTGTAAACCGGTTTGTGTGAAGGACAGTCTGGAGGATCCAGAGTGGAACTTAGATATCGGCCAAGAACATGGCGGGACCCAGGAGTGGTACGCAGTTGGCGCAGGAGGCGCAGTAGGCGAAGCCTTGGAAGGTCTAGATGATGCGCAGCAAGGTGCACAAGGTGCTGCAGGGGGCAATGAGTCCCACGCACATGAAGGGCATGGTGTACATGAAGTTGACACAGGAGGGAGAGGCGGTGTAGCCGATCAGCTGAGATGTACGCGGGAAAGCGGACAGACTTGGTCCAAGAGAGAGGAGAGAGAGGCTCAAGTAATAGCGAGGCCCAGGCAGCCGTGGGAGTAGGTGCTCCAGCCCAGGCGGGCGTACAAGGAAGGACGAGTTCAGTCCAAGTGCGAGACGCAAGAAGCGTTGGTTTGTGCATGGCTCAAGATGGAGCAAGAGCAAAGCGAGGGCGGATATCGGCCCAGAAGGAACGCAGACGGAGTGCAAGTAATAGAGAAAGGCTTGGAAGTTTTTGAAATCAGCGTGATCAAGATGAACAAACAAGATTAAGGGGGTGATTGTTGGATTTAATCTTGTTTAAGTATTAGTTTTTGTTTTACAAGCTGTATTCAAATCGGTTTAGGCTGAGTCGAGTCCGAGTCTAATTGTGTGTGTGCGTGGGTATAAAGGGAGTCGAGTTGTCTAGTGCCATTGTAACAGCCCAACCATTCAAATTCTGAGAAAATTTAAAAACTTATTTATTTTGGTGGATTTTCCAAATTTTCTAAAGCTCTTATTATTAACCTTAAAGCTAAAACAAAGTTAAATACAAAAACTATTAACAAGTTTAAGTTGAAATTATTTTATTTAAGTCCAAAATCATTCTAGGAACTTCTGTGAATTTTTCTAGAATTTTTGGAATTTATTTGCTATTTTCTAAAGCCTCTTTGAATTATCTGAATTAAATCAATTAGAAAATCAAAGAAAAACCCTAAACAGTGTCTGGGCCGAATTTGGCCGGCCCAAAACCCCGCGCAGCTCGCCCATCGTGCTCGATGCCGACCGCTGATTTAAATCCAACGCCATCTCTCAACGCATGTTTTACCTCCTCAGACTTTGTGAACCATCGATCTAAATCCGACGCCACAAGCACCCATACCCTTTCAAGTTGAGCGCATCACTCGTTATATCGCCACCGTTGGATTACGATCTAGCGCTGACACGCTTTGCATCGCAGCCGTTCGCTTAAAATCTAACGCGCTCGCGTCATCTTCTCCTTTCCTTCTTCCTCCTCGCCGCTTCCTTCTTCGCGACGCGCCGCCATTGAAGCAATTCAAGACCTTCCATACGCCAAGACGAATCCGGTCGATCTCCTCCGTTCGCAGCGTTTTTAATTTCTTGATTCCTCCGCCCCGACACGACCCTCTCTTTCCTTTCCTCGTCGAAATCCTCAATCACGCCGCCATCGCCAAGACGGTTACTGTCAGTGTGCCAAGACGAAGCTCGGCCACGCCTGGCCCTATAAATAGGAGCCCAGGTGCGCCTTCCTCCCCACACCACACCGCCGCCACCCACACTCACCTCCTCCCCCTTAGCGCCAATTTCAAGGATCTTCGACGGGCCTGTTCCGCTTTTCTCCGATTCCCGTTAGCTGACACCGCGCCCTCGCCCACCACCATCAAGATCACCGCGTGCCGCCATAACTCCGTGCTACAAGAATCGCATCGCCGAGGATCCCGGAGCCCCACTTCGCCGCCAACCGAAGAACGCCGCCGCTCGACCTCGCCGCCGACCACCTTACCGCCAAGATTCGTGCAATTCCGGTGAGCATCACGCTCAAGATCTCACCTCTCTTTGCGCACATCCTCACCTTGTGGCGGCGATAACGCCAGGCTCGTCGCCGCATCGCCGCTGGTGTCGGGCTGGCGTGGCTAGTCCACGTCGGCGCCACTCTAGCGCCACCTCACCCTTAGGTCTGACGTGGAGCCCATGTGGCGGCCACATCAGCCGCGTCAGCACCAACTCCCCAAACCAATCACCACATGGACTTGGTCCATGTAAGCCGTGTCTATGACACGTAGGGTCCACATGTCAGGGAATTATTTTAATTCCTTAATCCCAAAATTCTCAGGGCTGACGTCGGCCTTCATGATAAAGGGATTTTTCTTCATAAAAATAAATCAAGGAATTCATTTAAATTTCAGATTTAGGTTTAAACTTCTAAAATTCATAAATTTTGCATCCAATCTCCAAATTGGGTGTTCCAAATTTCTAAATTCATGTAAAGTCATTATCTAGCTAACTAAACCAAAATTATTTAATTTAAAGCTATTTTGAATCTGTATTTAAATTTAGAAATTCTTTTAAATATCAAATTTAGGTTAAAACTTGTAAAATTCATATCTTTTGAACCTCAACTTCAAATTGAGTGATTCAAATTGCTAAAATCTTAGAAAATTATTATCTAGCTAAATAAAATAAAATTATTTCATTTGGAGTTAATTTGATTTGTCGTTTTGGATTTATTTGAATTTTATTTGAATTTGTCGTGCTTTCGTATAGAGTTTGACGATTAGAGAGGTAGATCTTCCGAGGGTTTAGAATCTCAAGACTTCAACGAAGGCAAGTTACATTCTTGACCATCTTGATCCCAGTATTTCAAAGTTAATTAATTCTTTTTTTAAAGTTATTATTGCATGCATATTTTTATTCAAGTTATTTTAAATTCTGCTTTTAATTCTTAGTTATGCCAACTCCTTTGTATAGCCAATATTGATGTTTGGAACGCCATGCCCTTGTCACCTTAGTAAAATAATTGAGATAATTATGCTTAGTCATTGCTTAGACCAAAAGATGATTTGGGGAATTTTGCCAAAATACAAAGTTGTTTTGAAAATGAATCTATGGTATTGCTTTTACCATAGATGTTTGGAAAACGTTTTACCAAAGAAAAATAAATGAAATTGGTTTAGACTTGGGTGAATTGGATTGTTGGTGGGTGCAAGTTCATGCACGGCTCAATACAAATAATGGTTGAGACCTGTGGTTTGTTTTGGAAGTCGCCTACCATGTAAGGACCGGTCTGCATGTCATGGATGTTAAGCCAAACTCGTACCACCACAAGTCTGAAATGGGACAGACTTGGCCAAATAAGCTATATTATCTCACCATGTTTATGTCTTGGAAAGATGTGGAGTCGTGAAGACTTATTGATGATACCCACATGGCGCAAGAGGGTAGTCGTTTGGTGCGAAGCCTTCGACACGTAAACCTTAGCGGCATAATTATGTGAAATAATGTAGGGTAAAGGCCTCGTGATAGTCGCTAGTCGCACGCCTACTAAGCGTGTATTGGCCGACATAATAAGCAAACTATCTCTTGTGGGTAAAGCTGTACCAACTCGCAGAGTATTAATCTATTCGAATAGCCGTGTCCACGGTCATGGACATGCTTAATGTAAGCCACTCAAAGTTAGTCTCTGGTTTTGTTTAAAAAGACTTGTCACCTGGTTTATGAAAAGGGGATTGGGCGGAAGCCTGGTGTAAGGGGGGTAGTCCTTCACCATTTGTGTATGGAGGTTCATCCTACACTTGACATGGAGAAATTGAATTATGATTTTGATCTTATTAAATTCTAAAAATGGCTTTGGAAATTACTAAGAGTATTTAAACTGAAAATGCTGTCTTATGCAAATAAACCCTGCCAATATCCTTTGCTCACTTTATGCATGCATTCAATCTGTTACATTTTACGGGTGTAACTTGCAAGCACAGTGGTAGTGCTTACTCTTGCTGAATAATCTTTATTCAGGAGAAGACCTCTATCAAGACGGTGAGGACATCGATGCTTAGGCCACGCTTCCCCAGACGATTGCCTGTGGTGAATCGTTGGGTCTACTACTACTATTTTATTTCCGCTGTGTTTCACTTTATTTGGCCTCAGGCCCGATTGTAATAAACTCTGAATAATTATTAATAAAATGCGTGATATGTTTTGATTATCACTTTTGTTTAACTGTGTACACTAGAAATCCTGGACTAGTGTATGAACACAGAGAATTCGGGATCCTTCGCTCCCGGGTTCGACAGCCATGTAATAGAACCAAGAGAAGCAATGTATTGAGTTAGAAGAGAGAAGAAAAAAAAGAAAAAATAGTGGAGTGTGCTCCCGGAAAGAAATCTGTGCTTTCGATGTTTGCTTTCGTTTTTTGTTTGGCGTGGCCTTTCTCCAGCAAGAAAGAAGGCAGGGGGAGGCACTGCTACTTGGTGGTCTCACATGAAGAACACGAAGAAAAGCAACGGGAAGGCGCTACTTCCAGGCCGAGCATCACGTCGAGGGCAATCAAGTCTCGCGGACGAAAGAAGCCGAGCGATTTCTTCGGAACCGAAGCAAGCAACAAAGCAAGGACCAAGTAAACAAAGCAAGATCAAAGAAAAAAATCCAACAAAATGTATAAAAACAAATGTGATGTGGATACTATGGCATGGAAAAAATACATCTCCTTTGTACAAACGTGTTGCTAAAGAAGAACTACATTAGGATGGGAAAATCTATATGTTATGATAATGACTTGAGATAAGATGGCTCTATGCTATTCTAATGTTTAGCCTAGCAATGTTTAGTTCGTATTGCAACAATGTTAATAGACATGGAGTTTAAATAACTCAGATAGTTTCAATTGCACGTAAAAAGTATTGTGCAAATTGTTTAAAGATGAAAAAGGCAAGGTTATCTAATGTAACAAATTAAACAACCCAGGAAAACCAGATAAGAGATGAACCAAAAGCATTTATATATTAGTCAATAGCTTAAAGAACTGCACTACTAGGTTAGTATAAAATAACAAAGCTAACTCAAACGGATTGCAAACTTGAAAATGTGTACCTTGACAACTCGTTTGAAATTTCATTTCAACATCGTAAGATTGTGGGCTCAATTTTACATGGGAAAGACTACATATCTGAAGAATTAAATGGCAGGCTAACTACTAAAGAATGGCATGAATGTACAGTAGGAAGAATACCTGACCTACTACAGGTGATGCTTAGGACAGAGACAAACTAAACAAGGGACTTAATACATACATTGGTAAAAAAGTGGAAAAAAGTGTCAATTTCGCCACACTATATCAAGGTGGCATTGTAATTGTATACACTAAACTGAGCAGAAACAAATAAATCAAACAATCGACAAAACAGAACTAAAGGGAAAAATTGAAGTGGTCTTCCAGTTTTATCTACCTAGACACTAAGATAACTGTCAACATTGTATTTGTTCTTGGATTTTTTTTGTCTTTTGTTCGGGAAGATTCACCAAAGGCTCAATTGGTTCTTCGATTTAGCATGTGGCGGTACATGAGCAGATAATTTTAGGAAACATATATTACACATTGGCATGTGTGAACCCTTTGAATGAATAATCTTTGCCCAGCATTAAAAAGCCTAATCAAATGGAGGAAAAAATATCGACTTGCAATAATGCTTCATTTAGATGAACATCCCTTGCTACCAAGACCAAAAAAGGAAAAAGCAACAAGTATGGTCACACGGACCTGAACCAGACACATGAAATTGTCATTATCATCCTAGGGCTTTTCCTAGAAACAATAATCGATCTACTCATTCAAAGGTTCATCGCTCATGGCAGATAAAATGTGACCATTCTTTGCGGCCGAAACACATCCATTGGAGAAAGCAGGCTGACACTTCGACGTTCTGCAACAAATAGGATTACACCGGGAGATCGTCCGCCAAGATCAACCATTAATCATACCCAAAAAATCCATTCAGTCAGATTGTCGAGGAAGTAAAATATGATTGGAAGGCACTAAAGTGAGCTGTGTACATAGAGCATCCCTAAATTTCAATACACAATTTAGCTATCATAGTCAAAGTATGAAAAAAAAGGCTACAAAAGCTCAAGGATAAGAAACAACAATGGCTATGCCACATATAAACCTATATACTAAAAGGTATGCATTTCAGTTCAAAAGAAAGAATAAGAATAGATATGTGACCTGTTTCAGTAAATGGATCCTATTAGATTTTGGCGAATAAGGAAAAGGTGGACAACGTACCAGGGCTTTTGCAAAAAAAAAAAGCAAAAAGAGAAGATAATCTCAACTAAACAGTGTAAATTTGAAGTAGGAACACTGTCATCCAGGGACCCATGAGTAAGCCCTGTGGGTTGCCGATAGACATAAGAGGGCTACATTGATCTGCAACAAAAAAGAAAAAAAATGTTTAGTAAGAATGCAGCGTATGTTCTAAGCCCTAGGATTCATGCCATGCACAACATATAAGATAAGATGAAGCATGATGATTACAAAACATTTGGTAAGCTATATATTGAAATCTAGCACATCTGTAATAACAATACTCACATAAGAATGCGATGAAAGAGAAATGATGCATTTTGTGTCACTGTTGATAGCATAGCCAACCAAACACTGTGATGAAGACCTTGCATGAATTTTTTTTCACAATCAACAAGTTAACCTAAAGAGTTCACATTAAATTTGTAGAATCAAACAATTATGAAGTCAATGAATATGAGAATGAGTATTTCAAAGTACAGAGAGAATCAGTAAGAAAGTAATACAAAAAAAATAGATCCAACAACAATTTTGCCCTCACCGAATCCACAGGAAAACTAAGACTCTTAACAAACTTGTCAAAATTCACCACAAACAAATCTTGAGTTGGCCAAACCCCCTCAACTATTACTCGATAAATACCCAAAACCACAATAGGGGCTGATTATGATGAATAGTAAGGCTACACATTCAAGTGTCTAACAAACAAAGGGAACAAATCATTTAACAACGGCAAGAAGCAGATTGACTGATAATCTCAAGCATTAAAAGCGGATCGTCTTATTCTCAGCAAATAGAAAAAAACCGGTAACAATACTGAAGAAAAGGAAATGTTGCAAACAAATTTAGGAGTACATAACTCTATTAAGGGACGAAAAGCTAATCATTATTGTACTTGCTTATCAGATCGCACCTACTGATCGGTAAAAACAAGTCTTATGAGAACCGCTGCCCAACCGAGAAGCTTCTCGATATATTTAATGCTTGTCATTAGATAGTAACTCAAATAATATCTCTTTATGTAATGCCCGAGCGCGATCGTAAGGGATGGATGTGCTCTTGCTCAGATTCGAGATAGACCCACTAATAGAACAAGCTAAAATGTTAACTCTAATAGGTTCTATTGCAAATAATAATTTATTAGAAATGGCTTTTATTAAACAAAGATACGAGACATACAAAAGATGTTCTTACCTTAGCCAAACCTTTTCCATCAGATGATACTACGGATGTAGAACATTTCATGAGAAGAAAACTCAAGTGGATACTTCTCCCATTCATAGACTCCACAAGGAACATCTAATATACTTATATACATTCAGAATCTGCATGGACAAAGAGGCACATCAAGTAACAAAAAGCTTCTTAAAAAAGCAAAGCAATTTAACACCAAAACAAAGGGCAGACAATTATGGTTAATCCTAGAGACAGGCCACATGAATGACATATGGATGGAACAATAAGAATATTAGTACTTAAAATAGACAAAAAGAAACGTGAATCTTTGATTCCAAGTCATACAGAAAACACGATCACAGTTTATGGGAAGAGAAACTGAGAAACATGACTGGTTGGAGATTAGTCAAATATACCACATGATGCGTTTCCACCCAAAAACAATTGAAAAAAACAAGGGACTTCAAACAAAAAGATAGCCACAACAGAACTCCATGACATTATAGCGATTTTGCTAGGCACGATCATACAACGATATTCAAAATCAATGCAACAATGAAACCTGTGCAGAAATACACTGCCTGATAATACAAAAGGAAATTCACAACAGACATAACTAAACAACTAAGCAAACTACAAAGGCAAATAAGATTCATCACATCAGAAATCCATACCTCATTAGGAACCCGAAGATACTTGATGGTGTACACACGGATGTAACACTCGGGCATCCATGAAAACCTAGCACCGTCCTGCAATAGTGAAATCCCAACCCTAAACCATAAGAAAAGGATAATCCTACTGTGTCCACATAGAAATCGTTTTTTTGTGCATATCTCTCCTTTAGAACAAATGTTAGGTACCCTAGTTTCCTCAAAATCAATCAATCACAAGATGAATATGTTGGCGCAAGATTTCACCTTCGAGGTACAAATAACCTCCTAGAGGTGGATGTCCACCCATGTGTCGCAATTCACCAAGTGGTTGTTGTAGGTCTCGCCATTCTTCAGGTCTAGAGGATAAAAACACATAGAAACAAAAACATTCAAACCTAGGAAGCATGGCCATAAGGAAGATGTAACCAGGTGGGAGGAGGGGGTAGCGGCGGTAGCGCGGGCAAATGGGAGGAGGAGAGCTATGAAGGCGTGGATGAAGGGGAGGAGGCTGCGCTGGGAGTGAAGGGGAGGGGGTGGCGTGGGTGAACGGGAGGATGCAGGTGCAAATAACCTCTCGGAGGTGGATGTCCACCCATGTGTCGCAATTCACCAAGTGGTTGTTGTAGGTCTCGCCGTTCTTCAGGTCCAGAGGATAAAAAACACACAGAGAAAAAAACATTCAAACCTGGGAAGCATGGCCATAAGGAAGATGCAACCAGGTGGGTGGAGAGGCAGCGGTGGTGGCGTGGGCAAATGGGAGGAGGAGAGCTATGAAGGCGTGGATGAAGGGGAGGAGGCTGCGCCCGGAGTGAAGGGGAGGGGGTGGCATGGGTGAAGGGGAGGATGCGGGCAGCGAGGAGGAGCCGGTACAGGCGAAGGGGAGGAGGGGATAGTGGGGGCAGGCAGAGCTGGCAAGGCGAAGGGGAGCATGGGCAAAGGGGAGGAGGGGAGCTGCGAGGACGTGGGCGAAGGGGAAGAGGCGACGCTGGGAGTGAAGGGGAGGGGGCAGCGTGGTTGAATGGGAGGGCGGTCAGAGAGTAGGGCGGGCAAGGGGGGAGGAGGGGTGCACGAAGCCGACGCGGCAAAGGGAGGAGGGGGCTGCGTGGGCGAGGTGGGGAACGGGAGAAGGAGAACAATGAGGTCAAGAGGAGGAGGCGGCTAGGGCGGAAGGGGAGGAGGGGATGACAGGGGCGGTGCTGCCAAAGGTGAGGAGGCGGTCGGCGGGGGCGAAGGGGAGGAGCAATGCACGAGGAAGAGGTCAAGCGGGATCACAGGCAGGAGCCGCACGTCCGAAGGGGAGGAGGGGACAGTGGGGGTGTGGGCGAAAGGGAACAGGCGACGCCGAGAGTGAAGGGGATGGGGGCAGCGCGGGTGAATGGGAGGATGCGGGCGTCAAGTGGGAGGCGGTGAGAGAGCGACAGGGCAGGGGAAGAGGAGCGGCGAGGGGGACGGAGACGGAGGGGGCGATGGGGATGGAGAGAGAGAGAGGTAGGTGCAAGGAAGTGATAGGAGGATTTGAGAAGCTTCTACGCGTCGCAAGAAGGCGGACGAAGGAAAAGGGAGGCGAGGCCACGAATAGATCGTTCCGTCGGTTGCGATCGGACGGGCAGGAGACGCCTCGCGCGTGATTGGCGCGAAATTGGAAAATGACGACGTGGACACACCGAGCGCGCAACGATTCTTCCAGCCTTAAAGATAGTAATATGTATTGGATTAGGGTTGGCGTTTCGATCAGTATATACGAAGTTGAGCGGTCCCACGATCCCGATAAGAACCGAATCGATCCAAAGGTAATCAGAGATGGGAGGAAGAAGAAGACCAAGCGATCGACAGTTATTATTACAGGTCATAGGTGACTAGTGCCAAGAAAGCAAAAGCAAAGCGGCGAGGTCCAGCAATACCGATGCTGCTAGAGCCCTTTTTCAACCTTGTTCGTGGTTGGCCTCCGGCCATCCCGGGGACAGCGGTGAGCTGCTATTAGTATCACGATTCACGAGCTTTAAGGTCATGTATAATGGGTTTACATCACTGCCTATAGCTTCATCGCCACGAGGATTTAAGCTGATGTGGATGAAAGAGAATAAAGAGAGAGAAATGTCAGTCTATAATTTTGTAGCCGATCGTAGCACCGTAACCAAGAAAAGCATTAAAAGATTGTGTGTTGTCTACAACTCAGAGTCGATCATTGTATCACCATAACCCATTGTATGAGCCATATTTTAGTCTTTGTCTACAGGTAACATAGAAAGTTACTATAGACAGCAGCTATCTGTACATTGTACATACTCTAATTTGTTGACTGCTACGGCTACCCCAGTATGCCATCGGAATTTGTCATTAATTTTGTGTCCATCCATCTATCTCTACTCCTCTACAGTTGAATTTTTTTTATTAATTAACCTTTTTTTGAATTTTATTTTGAAGTTAACCCCGACGCACTTTATTTCTAATTCTGACCCCTTTGGTCACGCCACCACCCGTGACGTGACAAAACAACACCGCCACGCCAACCATTCTGTCAAACTCTTGTCATGCCACTTCCGGTGGCATGATAGAAAGATTTGGTCACGCCACCACGTGGGCGTGACTAAAAAATTAATTGGAAATAATGTGCATTGGGGATTAACTTTAAAATAAAATTCAAAAAAAGGTTAATTAATAAAAAAAAAGTTATCTACAGTCAGTTTACAGTCAACGGAGAAGAAGATGATGATACGCCTATGGCCTTAATTTTGCCAGCGACCTCCCTGATGTCATATGACTTTGGACTTGGTAGGCCACGCTTTCGTTTGGACTGCTTCCTCGCGGCCACCCGACTGCTCTGCTCATCACCTGTTCGAGCTCGGTCCGCCAATCACGACGCCAAAGATCACACCATGCCCACGCCATAAACTTATTAATCGTAGAAGGAAAACAACAACAAAAAGGCAGTAACTTATTGCCACGGAAAACCAAAAGAGACTGTTTGTCACGACCAGGCCGGCAGATGTTACTGACATGCCCTAGATATACATATCTTACGCTACAATTCCTTGGATGCATATTAAGGTACGTGCAGCAACTTGCCAAGATCAATATTTTCTTTGTAGTCAACGTAAGATTACCTAAAATATGACTATACTCTTCCCATACTAAGAAGGTTTTTATTTATTTATTTTTACCAAAAGGAGTTATAATATTTCTTAGACAAAAAGAATTGCCATGTTAAAAGAACATCTAAATTGAAACATGTCTATACAAATTCTAAGCCGTAACTAGAATGAATAAGGAAATATAAATAAGAGCATAGCAGGACTAGCCATGCAATTGCACGGGCCACACGTGTAATTTCCGGGAAAGATACCCAACATACGTGGGCGTACACACGAACAAGTGCACTCAGACTTTAACGTAGATGCTTAATTTGACAAGTACGAATAGATATCTTTTGGTGACAGGTGACGCCTTTGTGAAGCCATACGTGAAGACGACCAAGTCAAGGAGTCGACGAGTCAAGGTACGATTTGTAAACTAAAATCACTAGCATGCACCGTATCGTCTTCGCCTCATACGTTTCTCGAAGCATTCGTCTCTTACACTGTGATTCCTTGGACGCAGATTAAGGTACGTGCAGCAACTAGCCAAGAACAATAGCTAGTCCAGATGATCCGACCATGCTTCCACAGATTAACTGCTTTACTATGCCTCGGCATAGTAATGGTGGCACGTCTCACCGCCGTTGCTGCGGACTGCCCGACAAAATGCGGTGAGGTAGAGATCCCTTACCCGTTCGGCGTCGGCTCTAGCTGCGCCATGCTCGGCTTCGAGCTCGACTGCAATGACACCGGGAACGGCGAGAAGAAGCCTTTTAGCGGTAACGTGGAGCTGCTCAGCATCTCGCTGCTGGAAGGTCAGGTTCGACTGAGGATGGACATCTCATCTTATTGCTACAACACTACATCTCAGGGCATGGACGACGGCAGCGATTGGGCGCTGAGCTTGGGGACGCCCTACAGATTCTCCGACACTGGCAACAAGTTCACAGTGATTGGGTGCCAAACGCTAGCTTACATCCGATCCCTGGGCAACGCGAGCATGTTAACGACCGGGTGCGTGGCCACATGCGAAGAAGGTGATCTTGCGAGCCTCACCGACGGCACCTGCTCCGGGATAGGCTGCTGCCAGACGGCCATCCCCAAGGGACTCCAGTACTACCAGGTCTCGTTCGATGACAGGTTCAACACAACGGGTATCTACAACTGGAGTCGCTGCAGCTACGCTGCACTCATGGAGGCGTCCAACTTCACGTTCTCCACGAGCTACGCGAATTCATCGGCGTTCAACGACACTTACGGCGGTCAGGTACCTCTGCTGGTGGCGGAAACGAGACCTGTGATGTAGCGCAACAGAAGCCCGAGTCGTACGCGTGCGGCAGCAGCAACAGCGAGTGCTTCGACTCGCGCAACGGACCAGGCTACATCTGCAACTGCACCAAAGGATTCCAAGGCAACCCTTACCGTCCGAACGGCTGCCAAGGTGATTTTTCCTGTAATCCCTTCAGGGTCAGCATTAATACAGTGGTGGCTATTTTTTTCTCAGCAACTAGCTAATACGGTGTAGCTTTAGCAGTAGCGGTAGCAGTCTAGTATCACCCGCCCTTCGCTAAAGGTTACTTGGATCATGTTTTGTTCTACTACAAACGCTCTTGAAATGATTCCTAGATTATTTGTGCTTTCCAAAGGATACCATGCATGATGGAAATTAATTTCAGTGAAATTCATGAAATTTTGGTGATTTTACTTTCTTCAAATATTTTCAATTGCTCAAAAAATTCGGAAATATTTGAGTTTGGACAAATTTCATCCTAAATTTGATTTTGGATAAAATTCAGTCAAATTTTGTGCAAATTTAATTTCGGTCAAATTTGAAGTCCAAATTTCATCCAGTTTGAAAACCCACCGAAATTTCGTTCAATTCGTTCCCCTCCGAATTTTTTTTTTCACAACGAATTTGTTTCCCCTGCCATGCATACAAATGTGTGCTTTCATGAAACAATACATATGGTTTAATAAACTTCCACCCTTTAAATTAACCGGTTGGTGTCTGACAATGACATGTCTTTTAGTATTTAAGATCCGAGGGTTAATATTTAAATTCAGATCGCTGGTGGCTATATAGGTGATGTGGCATTATGTCGACGCTGCATTAGTAGTCAATTTGAGAGCAAAGAAAATGTGAGAAGTTTTTTCCCAATTCATAAAATACCACTCCAAATGGTTATTTCAAGTCACGCCACGTTAGAGTTTGTCGTTCATGAGGCTCCGCAAACTGGTTTTATCACCCGTAGGAAAATGATACGTGTGTATGTTCTTCTTCCGGTTTGCCAACCTCTTTGGTCCGATCGAGTTTGTACATCCCTATATAGTTCATGGAACACCATTCCAAGGATTGAAATTAAAATTAGCATTTTTGGCCCTTGGAAAAAATGGTTGTCTATTAGAATATGACTCTTTTGTATTTTCTTATCTATATATGGAAACTCCCTTTATACAATCCCTATACACATATTGCCCATTGAGCCCTCTTGAATATACATACAATATTCATAATATGGTATCAGAGTTAGAGCACTAACCTAACTCTTTCCGCTGCCACATCTATGCCGCCACTAGGCCACCGCTACCGCCGCTTACCAGGCCGGCCGCCGCCAACCGCCGCTTGTAGGCCGTCGCCCGCCGAACCATTGCCGCCGCAGTACACCCTTCTTTCCGACGCAACAACGACGTCGCCGCCCGCCGCCATCGTTCCGTGTCTCTTCGCCGTCGACCGCCGCTGCGCTTCGCCCGGCCCATAACGAGCCGGGCCGCCTAGGTCTCGCCGCTAAACGCCATGCCGCCGCCGCCGCTAACACCGCCCAACTCCGTCCTACTTCCCCGATGCCCGAGCCACTCCACCCGAGACCCATCCCTAACGCCGTCCCGGTCCCGACGCAAGGACGACGTCGCATGTCCCATCGCCATCCGTAGGCCCTCGCTTGTTCGGCCGTTGTTCGCAGAGTCTAGCCCGTGAACGAGCGGCCGCTGGTCTCGCCCCTGTGCCGCCGCCGCCGCCTCCGCCATTATCCCCTTTGGCGAGCCCACAGTTCCCACTCGGGCAGCCACCACTAGCAGAGAGAAACCTTATTTCCCCCTTGCGCATGGCGCCTACGTTTCTTAAGTAGGCCCAGCCCAACTGGAAAAAAGATATAAAAAAAGGAAAAGAAAAAAAGCAGTACGTCGATCTAACCGCTGCGCCGTCCAGCGTCGCATGTTAGACTTCGTTGTCTTTGGTCGCCATTGTCGGTGGCGCCTACCATCGACTGCTCCATCACCGCGATCCCATTCTTGGGAACAAAGCTTAATGGAACGAACTACAGGTTGTGGTCTTCACTTATGGAGATCACGCTCGATGGTCTCCGCCTCTGGGACATATTACTGGTGCCCAGCCTTGTCCACCGTCGCCGGTTCAGCCTTTTCCTAGATAGTCTACTTCTACACCTCATGCAGAAGATGAGGCTGCCAAGGAGATAGAGGCCACTATTGCTGCTGCTGATGAGGTCTTTTAGTACGCTATAGATGCTTTTGAGCGTTGATGTGCTGATGAGGCCCGTGTTCGAGCCATCCTGGTGGTTAGTGTCGACGACTCCATCCAGCCATACATTGTTGGTCTGTGTGCCACTCGTCAGATTTGGGAGTACTTGCGTGAGCGATACCAGCAGAGCAGCAATGCTCAGTTCCTTTCGTTTCAGCGTGAGTTGGAGACGCTTCGCCAGGAGAACTCCTCCGTCGACGATTTCTTCTGAGCTTTGGCCAGTCTCTAGCGTCAGCTGGACAAGTTGGCTTCTTCACTCTGCCAAGAGTGTCATAAAGTGTAGAAGGCGGATTGTGATCGTTTTCGCCTTTATAACTTCGTCTGTCGTCTTCGCCCAGAGTTTGAGCCTGTCAGGGCTCAACTGCTGAGCCGCTCACCATGACCGATAGTTACCGAGGCTCTTTCAATGCTTTGTGCTGAGGAGCTTCGCCACGGGTTAGCGGCACAGTTTGTTCCGGCTGTGTTTGCTACCCCTTCTTCTTTGACTACACTGACGGTTTCTACTTCGACTATAGTCCCTCCTCTGGTGTCTGTTTTTGCTCCTATTTTTGCACCAACTGGGGTTCAGTGCAATTATTGCAAGAACTTCGGGCACGACTACCAAATGTCTTGAGCAGACGTAAAAAATGAACAAGACGTGGAGTTGGACGCTCGAAGGGGGGGGGGGTAGGGAGGCCCTTCCTCGACAGGAGGATAGACCAGCACATTAGGATCTTCTCAGCGAGGTGACTCTGTTCAGCAGTTCTACCAGGCTCTACTTCAGCAGCTCTCTCTCTCACATTTCACTTTGAGTTCTCGCTAGTCTAGCTCAGATGTCTCCTCTAGGTACTTCTTGGGTTCTGGATTCTAGTGCCTCTTTTCACATGACACCAGACTCCATATCTCTCACTTCAGTAGGAACTCTTGTTTTTCCTATCTCTGTTCAGACAGCTAACGGTACTTCTTTGTCTATCAGCTATCAAGACACTCTTTTGTCCACTAACTTTTCTGTTCCAGCTGTTTCCCATGTTCCCCAGCTTACCATGCATCTTCTCTTAGTGGGATAGCTCACCGATCTTGGCTGTAGGGTTGGTTTTGACTCTCACACCTATTTCATCCAGGATCGACAGACAGGGACGGTACTTGGGACTGGCCGGCGCCGTAGGGATCGTTAGGGCCTCTACATCTTTGATCGCCTCCACCTTCCGTCTACTTCAGTTGCTCCTATCACCTCTACGTCTACTTCCACCGCCACTGCTACCACCACCTCTGGCGTTTTTGCACAGTGGCATCACCATTTATGTCACTTGTGTGGGCCCCGTCTTTCTTCATTAGTTCGTCAGGGTGTTCTTGGACGTGTTTCTGTTGACACGTCCATGTTTTGTCAGGGTTGTAAGCTGGGCAAGCAGTTATAGCTTCCTTATCATTCTAGTGAGTCCTTGTCTTCTCGCCCTTTGACTTAGTTCATTCAGATGTATGGGGACCTCGCGCCTATTATCTCTAAAAAGCAGCATAAACTTTATGTGATCTTCATTGATGATTATTCCTATTTTACATGGATGTTCCCTATGTTTAATCGTGGTCAGTTTCTTGTGATCTATCGTAGCTTTACAAAGATGGTTCGTACTCAGTTTGATTCTCTCATCCATACTTTTCGCTATGATTCCGGCGTAGTAATCGCTCGACGCTTTTAGAGCGGCTTTATGAGCTGGGCACTCTTTATACCAGTCTTCTTGTCCTGGTGCCCATGCTCAGAATGGTGTTGCTGAGTGCAAACATCGTTATCTGATTAAGACTGCTTGCACTCTTCTCTTTGCCTCTCACGTTCCACTACAGTTCTAGGCTGAGGCTGTTTCTACGGCTGCATACCTCATCAATATGCAGCCTTCCACTGCTCTTAAGGGTGTCAGTCCTATAGAGTGTTTCTACTCTTGAGCCCCCAGTACACACACCTTCGTGTTTTTTGTTGTACTTGTTTTGTTCTCTGACATCGTTAAGCGCGACTAAACTATTGGCCCAGTCAGTTGAGTGTATGTTTCTTGGTTATAATTATGAGCATAAGGGTTATCACTACTAGGATCCTTCTCCTCGACGGATCAGGATTTCACGAGACGTTGCCTTTGACAAATCTCGACCTTTCTTCTATCGAGATTCAGCTTCTTCTCTTGTTGCCACCGTTGATTCAATTTCATGGTTGTCCCTTTCTAACTCTTCACCCATTTCTTCACTATCACAGTCTTCCACTAGTCTATCTCCAGTGGTTCCTTCGTATCTTCTTCCTCGGTCTTGCCTCGCAAAGACCACCATCTCGTTTCTCTGGTATTCACTACTCCAAGCATTCTCATCCTTCACTAGCCTCCTCTCCTGGTATCTTGCCGACACCCACATCTGATCCTCTTGATGATGCTCCTCGTTACGTCATTCGTGACCGGATATCCCTTCGACCTTCTGATCGTCTTAAATTTGCTCCGATAGCTCATGCTCTCTTTGTCACTAAGCCTAGTTCTTATCGTGAGGCTGCTTCTCATTCTGAGTGGTAGCTCGCTATGGCAGAGGAGCTTAATGCTCTTCGACGTACGGATACTTGGGATATTGTACCGACACCTGTGCATGCTCATCTGATCACGTGCAAGTAGGTGTACAAGATTAAGACCCAGTCTGATGATACTATCGAGCGCTACAAGGCTCGTCTTATGGCTCGTGGCTTTCAGCAGGAGTACGGTCATGACTGCGATATGACTTTTGCCCCTGTTGCCCACATGACCACTGTTCGTACTCTTGTTGTGGTTACTTCTATTCGCCAGTGGTCTATCTCTTAGCTAGATGTTAGGAATGCTTTTCTTAATGGTGGTTTGCATGATGAGGTCTACATGCAGCCACCACCTGGGTATTCTGTTCCCGATGAGTACTTCTGTCGTCTTTGTCGTGCTCTTTATAGCCTCAAACAGGCTCCTCGTGCTTGGTTTGCTTATTTTACCTTAGTAATTACGGTTGTCGGTTTAACTGTCAGTTCCCATGATCCTGCTCTTTTTGTTCATGTCTCATCTCAGGGTAGGACATTGCTTTTTCTGTATGTTGATAATATGCTCATCACTGGTGATGATTCCTCATTCATCATGTATGTGAAGAAGCATCTCAATAAGCAGTTTTTGATGACTGATCTTAGTTTTCTTACGTACTTTCTTGGGATTGAGGTCTCTTCCATGCCTGAGGGCTACTACCTCTCCCAGCAGAAGTATGTCCAAGATCTTTTTGATCGGTCTGGTCTGACTGACACTCGCACTGTTGAGACTCCCATGGAGCTATCCCTACAGCTTCGTGCCACTGATGGTAATCTTCTTGAGGATTCTACTTGATATTGCCATCTTGTTGGGAGTTTTGGTGTACCTTGTGAGCACTTGTCCTGATATTGCTTATGCTATTAATATCTTGAGTCAGTTCATGGCTCGTCCTACCCATCTTCGCTACAGTCACCTTCTTCGTGTTCTTCGCTACTTGCGTGGGACTATCTCTCGTCGTTTGTTTTTCCCTAGCTCTACCTCACTACAGCTTCAGGCGTACTCCGATGCGACTTGGGTTAGTGATCCTTCTGATCGTCGTTCTCTTTCTGCTTACTGTGTTTTTCTTGGCTCCTCCCTGATTGCTTGGAAGATTAAGAAGCAAATTGTAGTTTTCCGTTCGAGTGCAGAGGCTGAGTTGAGAACTATGGCGGCGTGGATGTGAGAGGTTACTTGGCCGAGGTGTCTACTTGCGAGATCTTGGAGTGCTGTGATGGGACGTCTGACTCTTTTGTCCGACAAGACAGGTCTTTGTCGATATTACTGGGACCTAGTGAAGTATGAGCTCACTAAACACATTGGTGTGGATGCTTCATACACTTGCTCACAGGTGCAGGAGGGAGTACTTGCTTTACAGTTTGTGCCATCAGAGTTACAGTTTGTCGACTTCTTTCTGAAGCCCACGAGACTAGGACACAACATTTGTATTTTCTCTCCAAATTCAGTGTGTGTGATCCACCATGAGTTTGAGGGTGTTAGAATATGACTCTTTTGTATTTCCTTATCTCAGATATAGAAACCCCTTTGCACATCCCTACTTATATTGTCCATTAGGCCGCCTTGAATATACATACAATATTCATAACACTGTCTAGTTCCTATATATTGTGTGTTTTCTTAAGTTGTATTTCTCAATATTGTATGTTTACATAAACTTGTTATCTGATTGTAGATATTGATGAGTGCGTGGATCGGAATAAGTACCCTTGCTATGGAACTTGTTACAATAAACCAGGCATGTTCGACTGTTTTTGCCCTTCAGGTACGAGAGGCAATGCCTCTATTGGACCATGCGAGAAAGAGCTAACCCAAGGAGTACAACTGGCTATTGGTACATACATATTGTGACTCTATATATGTTGCTGATTTTTTGTTGAAATCAATGTGTCATGTCTTTGAATCTTTTTGTAGTCAAATATATATATATATATATTTGTATCTGGAAATATTTTAATTATGATACAACTCTAACACCTATAAATTGTGCACTGTCCACCTATCCATTAATTGATCAGGTCAATAGAGGTAGAGGTAATCATCTATTTAAGCCTCATGGCATTTGCAGGCATTATTATTCAGCGCTACATATGGCATAGATATATAGGGGGTATCGGTATAATTTCCAATTTAGTAGATGTAAGGAATAGTTTTGTTTTGGTCGCTAAGCATGACAAAATGTCGTTTTTGCATCTCTCTCTATCTCCTTTTTGTTTTTGCCATTGGGTTTATCTCACATATGTGTGGGCGAAATAGTGCAAAATGGCAAAAACTGAGTATGAATGCTACGGCTTATTGGCAAAAACAATAATTACTCTAATTAGGGGTAAGTATGATACTGTAGTTTTAAAGCTGGGGTAATTGGAGATATTTAGACTTTTCGTAAATATAGAATATTTCCAAACAAATACTATTTTGCTAGCTTGCACTATGTGGGTTTGTTTAATGTGATTCGCTTTGAAAGAGTAATAAACTACTTTCTAATTTTTTTGGATGAACTTCGCTTTGACTTGCGATTTGTATATCCTCCCCGTGCGTGAATTTGTTCCTCACCTTTGCTTGGACTATTTCTTTTCTTGGGATAGAATGGATCAAGTACAAGCGATTTAATCATAAGACATGATACCATGAGAAAGAGGATGCATATTTTCATCGAGAATGGAGGCCGCTTGTTGATAGATATGATGAGAATAGAGAGCAACATTTCATTCAAGTTGTATGACCGAGAAGAAATCGAGTGACAATCTAACAACTTTGATAACAGGGCAATCATTGGAGAAGGAGGTCAGTCTTGTCTATAAAGGGTATGATCCTAATCCGGACAACATTCTCAAGGTAATCAAGAGATGCAAGGATTTGATGAGAATAGGAAGATGGAATTCGGACAGAGCTGCTGATACTTTCTCGAGTAAACCATGACAACATCGTTAAGATTCTTGGTTGCTCGCTTGCGGCTTGAGGTTCCAGTTCTAGTGTATGAATTTGTGCCCAATAAAACCGTACACCATCTAATTCATGTGCAAAATGGGGCATCCATCGAACGCTAGACATCCGTCTAAAATTGTCTGAAGGTCAGCGGAAGCACTTGCATACCTACACTCATTTGGACCACTCTATCTATCATGGAGACGTGAAGTTCCGCCAACATTCTTCTCGGCGAGAATTTCACGGCGAAGGTATCTGATTTTGGGTGTTCAATGATTAGGCCGATCGATGAAAAACACTCAGTTGGTGAAGGGACGATTGGCTACTTAGATCCGAGTACTGTTAAAGTTTGAGCTCACCGATAAGAGTGATGTCTACAACCGGTGTTGTTCTTACGGAGCTCTTAACACGAAGAAGCCACTGTCCAAAGAGAAGGAGAGCCTCGCATCATTGTTTCAAGAGGCTGTGAAGGAGGGCTGCCTTGATGAACTTGTGGACAGAGAGATAGGTGAAGAAGACAGCAAGGAGTTGGTATGTCAAGTCATGGAGTTAGCAAGCCAATGCTTGGTTATGACTAGTGAGAACAGGCCGTCGATGAGCGGGTGGCGAGAACTCCGGCGATGGCGGAGCTGGTGCAACAATGACCCGGGGCAGTTCATGGTGTTCGAGTCTCATAGCGTCGGGAAGCTCGGCGGCAGATACATCTGACCACTATACAGGCGGAGAAACCACCGATTACAACAGCCTGAAGAGGATGGCCTCAATGAGCATTGAATTTCCCAGATGAAATCACAAATACCACATAGATAGATGTCGTTGTATTAGTGCAAGTTTTCAGATGTAACTTACATATATCTTTGCTATATGTTTATTACAGATGAAAATGGTGGTGTACAATAAGCCAAGCACGTACACGTGTTTAGCGAACCGTGGTAAAGAAAAGTGATTGCAAAATAAGCATCGTACCGACTAGTATTGACACACCTGGTAGTACCGGATCTGCTTGTAAAATTCCTATATATTGAAATGTTAAATAGGTTTCCTTTTTTCAATTGACATATTGCATTTTTTTTGAGTTAGCTTGATATTAAAAGCTCGTTACCCTTTTTTTTTTCCTTCTCTACGTCTGTATGCAGTAATTCTGCAATCCTGTCAGCCGGCTAGCTCTCCATTTACTTTTAGCCTTCTGTCCTCCACGCGGTGTTGTGTCACGTTAAGCGTATGTAATGTGACGTTAGCTGTCTCTATCCTTTAACTTACATAAGATAGGAGAAGATGTAGATAAGAGATAGGGGTATAGAGAATCAGATAAATCTCTTACGCAGTATAACAACAGTCAGTATGAACACGGTAAATAAGATATATCAGATACGAAAGAGTTTGTCTATAGAGACATGTAAAAAACTAACCGATTATAGAAACTGTTTTTTGTGCTGTCTATAAATAATATGGATAGATGCTATATACAATAGTTGTCTATATCATTATACATGTCTAATACGTTTAGTCTGATCCTAACTGGTTGCCCTCGACGGTGATTGGTCTGAACATGCAAGCCTCTCGTAAGGACAGAGATACTGCACTGGTCACAATTCGCAAACCTCTCGCATTGACTGACTTGGAATCCTGGATGCATTGCTACACGGTTTAGACATAGCAAACGCTTCATTAGACGCCCACGCGTTTGCTTTCTGCCCGTTCGCAAGCTACAACCAATAGTGAGTCAATGAGTCATGTCATCGCCTCATCGGTGAGGCCGTGATGGGCTGATGGCTACAACCAATGGTGAGTCGATGACCATCTTTAGTCATTACTTTGTACTTTTAATTGCCTACAGAAGTACTAGTAAAACTCACCATGAACGCTAGATATTTTTAACAAAGCATAGTATTTGTACTTGGCGCGGTGTACTGGGCGGGCTAGAAGTAGTCGGCGTCCACAGAGCACATGTTTGCCAAGCGCCATGCAGTGGGAGGCACGGAGACGGGCTGAAAACGGGACAAATAATTTAATATAGGAAAAGCATTATCTGATCCGATCCTTATTTTATAGGAAATCCGATAAATCAATACAAAAGATGTCCGGTAAACAGCAATAATCCCTTAATATTCTCAATGGTTTTCTAGTCATTGACTAATATATAATATGAATTTACATTTGATTATGTTTATGTTGTAAAGTAGGATAAACAATTCTCTAATATGTAGTATAATTTGACACTTGAATCTCAGACTACATGGTCGGCTCGAAATTTGTGACAAAATCACTGGGATCGTCACAAACAATTCACTATACATGACATTTTTTACGTCCGTCACAAGATTTTTCATTACAATAGGCCAAATTTGTTGTAGTGAGTATTGGCACATCCTTCAAATTTCCCATAATAATCTGTAAAAAAAAAAGGAGAAAGTAGAAAATCTCTAATTAATTGAGTGGAAAATAAGATATATGCCACTTATTTTTATGGGCCAAGCTGTAGCGTTTTAGATTAATTAGGTACATTTAAAATTATATAATAAAGTCAACCATGACTCCTTTTTTTATGAATACAACCGTGTTTTCAAGCATGAATATTAGAGTTGTATAACAAATACAAGTATTTTCAAATCTAGTGGCACAATTGTGCGGACAATTTTGCGAGTTACAATAAATATTGTTTCTACATTTTGGTAGTGAATATATTTTTTTTGGCAATATATATGGCGAAAAACATGCTTTGCACGTGCATGGTGTAACATCCCAAATTTTGTGTTTTTCTCAAAAAAAAATATATTTTAATTTAATTAATTCAAAGTGTTGGACTTCTTTTGGAGTTTTTGCATTCATTTAAATCCAAATCCGGAATTCAAATCCAAATTCCATCGTCTCAATTCAAATCTTATCTCCAAATCCAAATCCAAATATTGCAATTTGAATTTTTTTTCCCGCTGAATTCTCTCAATGAAATGCATAGCACACCTCGCTGCATCTAAGTGAACAGTGCTAATCTAGCGTCTGCATATCCGCAGAGTGAACGTAATTAAAGTCACCGTCCATTTTTCAGATTGTAATTAGTGTTCCTCCGTTTGTCGCTTTGGTTTCCAAAACATAATTCAATTAGTGTGTATTTGCAATATCTCTAGCTTCCACCTTGATTCAAAATTCAGCTTTCAAATCTCAAGTTCGAACTTCAGTTTCAAACTTCGGTTTGAATTCAAATTCTCAAATCTCCTCAGGCTTAGCCTACTTCCCCCCTGCCCCTTTCTTCTCTCTTGGCCATCCATGCCCGCCCTGCCGCGCCCCCCGTGTGCCTTGTCCTCACCTGGCGCCCTCTGCTACACACCTCTCGCTTCAACCACTTCTGGTTTGACCACCTCTCGGTTTTACCGCACCCTCCGACTGTGTTTCGACCAACCACTGCTGTCACCGCCTCTCACCGTCACCGTCTTTCTTTCATCATACCATGCCGCCAGCCAGATGTCACCACCGACGAAAGTCGTCGCCCCATCGTGAATCCCGCCCCTTTTTCCTCGGCGCAGTGCAAGATTAACTGCCCGCCTTCGCCGCACCCCAGCCTCTTTCTCCTCCCGCTTGCTCTGTCTCGTCCGTCGCTTTCTCGCCTTGTGCTCTCACTAGCCGCTCTCGACCGACGTTTTCTGGCCTTCAACGGCTCCTTCCTCTCCTCTCTCCTCCGGGCTATAAAGAGCCTAAGCAGCCCCCCTTCCTCCCCTTTCCCCCACCCGACTCTCCCTCTCTCACTCTTGTTGCTGTGGTTTGCCCAAAGCCCCAAGCTTCGAGTTCAAGTCGCCGCGCGCCTCCTCTCAGCCCTCGCTGCACTAGTGCAGCTTCCCCTTCTACCAGCGTCAATTTGTGCCCCAGAGCTCCTTGAAGCAATCCCCCACTCGATTTCAGTTTTGTTTAACAGGAGCCACCTTATTTCCTCTTCTCATTCAGTCCCGGCCGACTCCTTCATCGCCATCCTCCTTCACCTTCAACCGTGAGCTTCCCCACCGTCATTCGTCGTCCACCGACCTCCTCTGGCCTCTCTCTCGGTCTTGGTGAACCCCCATACCCAATTCTCCCTCAACCCCTTTGATGAGGATATCCCTACTAATTATGAGGTGTAGTTGTTTCTTAATGAATTTCCGTGTGTTGTCGATGAGAATTGGTCACTACCTAAAAGCA
>JAYEVD010000780.1:0-79830 GCA_036346405.1 Phyllostachys edulis
TTTGTGAACAATGTTACTACCACTATGTCGGATGAACAAATGACCAAAATAAACTTTGTAGATCTTGAGAAGTTATGAAATTTTGTAGTTGGCAAAATTTTGATTTGAAATCATCTTGTCATGCAAAAACGACGTTTGAATTTGAAAATTTGAAAATTTGAATTTTTCAAAAGACCTCGGATGGAAAAACTTCCTAAATGAAAATTGTAGATCTCCAAAAGTTATGAAACTATGTAGTTGACAACTTTTGATTTGAAATCATCTTATCATGCAAAACTACGTTTGAATCTCTCAAATTTGAAATTCGAATTTTTCAAATGACCTCGGATGGAAAAACTTCCTAAATGAAAATTGTAGATCTCGAAAAGTTATGAAACTTTGTAGTTGACCACTTTTTGATTTGAATTCGTTTAGGGCCTCAAACAAGCAATTTACTCTCGGTTTAGTATAATATATGAGGATAGATAACGGAATCTAGACACAAGTGACAGTGTAGTGCATGGTAGAGCAGCAGACACGCGAGGAGAGGTTGTGAGTTCGATCCTGCCGGCGCGTTAGCCGCGAATTTTGCGCAAAAATGCAGTGACTTCGATGGAGATGGGTGATGACGCCGGTGGTGGCCTCCCGAAAAAAAAAATTTGCTATTATTTTTGGGTTTTTTCGCATTTTCATTTTTGAGTGTAAATCTTTGCGAGTGCTTTTCAAAGACTTTCAAGAAAGGCTTTGTTGAGTGCGGAAAAAAAGCACTCGCAAAGGCTTCTTTCTTGGATTAATTTTTAGAGTGCCCTTTCTTAGAGTCTGACACTCAGCAAAGCTTTTTCTTAAAGTGTATTTGGGCTTTTGGAGTGCCGCAGCACTCTAAGAAAGAGAGGTGTCTGTAGTGCATGGCTAGTCGTCATAGGGTATAACTGGTCGTCAACCAATTATATTTAATAAAGGAGGCACAACCAGGGTCTTAAATGGGCCCTATTTAAGATACTAAATGGGCCTTGGCTAAATAGTTCCAAATGAAATTCTATTTTGACTTCTCTTGACTGAAAATGTTGACCTATTCAAGGGTCCTCGTGAGCTAGCCCCGTAGCCTTGAGTAAATAAAAATATTTTCTTAAGGCTTCTTGCCTCGAAACAAGTTTCGAGAAAGCATTTTGACCCCTAATCATATTGGTCATTTAATATGGACGTGGGAGAGAGAAAGATTTTCTCCTCCGATGAAACCACATATCCTATTTAAGTGGGACACGATTGTGATTTTACTGTTGAATGTGGGAAAGCAGTTTTACAGTAAAGGTTATAAAAGATTCTCTAAGTTTTACCTTATCCTTTCACCGTTTGTTCCACAACTTTCACCTCAAAGCCTTTAGTCTTCCTCATAACATTATTCCCTTCCTTTCATCTTTTTCGAGCTTATACGATCTCATCACTACTACAGAAAAGGTCATCACAGACGGTTCAAAATCGTCATCACAGATGGTTTTTTAAACCGTCTAACTTTATGTGTCTGTGATGATATAAGGTCATCACAGACAGTTTTTGAACCGTCTGTAGAAAAGCTATTACAGACGGTTCTAAATAGTAACCGTCAAAACTATCCTGACGGTTACGAACAAGAACCATCTGTGATAAGCTATTAGAACCGTCTGTGATAATTTTTTCTATTGCAAAAATAAAAAATTTCGAATTTCGAGCCAAACCAATCAATTGCTAGTTAGTTGGACCCGAGTATCTGAATATGGTTGGTTACACAATCTGGAATGAAAGAAAACTCAAACTAGATGGCGAACAAACGGCAAAAACGGGTGCTGAAACTTCGGAGGCCGTTTTGAGACTCTAAACGATATTTTTTGGGGTTTTCACTTTTTTAACCTCAACTTATGGATTTTCGGATTGAACTTTTCGTTACCTTTCCAACCAGCCAAAGAACGTCGTAATCCGAGTTCGTATGCAAAAGCTATGGTTGTTTTACCATACAGTGCGTGAAACCGAAATATGTTCGGGTTCGGATTTGTGGCCGAGAAGGAAAACGAGTTCGAGACGATGAGGCAGACGATGGCCTGGTACTCGAAGTCAAGGATGCCAAGGTGTTCACTGTCGATGTCCATGAGTTTCATCTCAAAATCCATAATCTTATCTTGATCTATTCATTCACAAGAAAACCACGGTCACCACTAAGAGCTACTAAAAGTAACAAGGTAGGGGGAGGCGACAAGTGATTGATCACTTACTGGCATGGCGGATATCAACAAGGAAGAGAGGGGAGGGGATTAGATGGGGGATATCATCGGCAATGAAGGAGAGGTGTCGTTAGGGGGACAGAGCGCCGCTTTGATCGGTCCTGCGCGTCCATCCTCCTCCTCCTCCTCATCGTCGTTAGCTACGTCTCCTCACCGAACCGTGCTGGGGAATCAAGAGCGGTAGCTGGAGCTCGACGCGGGGAGGGGAGAGGGAGAGATTGATAGAAGACAAGGCGGGGGTGGCTATAATATATAAGGACAGTGCCAAAACATTTTGCCTCCAGCACACATATTCAAAAATTTCCGCCATCCCGCGCTACGAATCACAGACGATTTCAAACAAAAACTGTCTGTGATGACCATAATATCACAGACGGTCCGTACTAAGAACCGTATGTGATACTTCACAGACTGTTATAATTAAAAACCGTCTGTGATAATTGTAATTATCACAGATGGTTCGTGTTAAGAACCGTCTGTAATACTTTACAAACAGTTATAATTAAAAACCGTCTGTGATAATTGTAATTATCACAAACGGTTCATGTTAAAAACCGTCTGTGATCTTCACAGACTGTTCTTAACAAGAACCGTCTGTGTAATGATATATGACAGACGGTTCTAGCCAGGGCTAGTAACATAGATGGTCACGCTTGTAAAACCGTCTGTGATAATTATAACACTGACGATTTTTAGAAACCATCTGTGATGAGACGTCTAGTATAGCCTATTTTGTAGTAATACATCCATGGTGGCTTGGAACAAGTCCGTCTTTTC
The DNA here is from genome assembly GCA_036346405.1 of Phyllostachys edulis. Taxonomy (NCBI): domain Eukaryota; kingdom Viridiplantae; phylum Streptophyta; class Magnoliopsida; order Poales; family Poaceae; genus Phyllostachys; species Phyllostachys edulis. The sequence continues at coordinate 3,009 of JAYEVD010000780.1, forward strand.
CGAGGAACAAATCCCACTACTCGAGGATCAAGACTATGTTCCCGCCAAGGCTTTGGTCGAATGGAATCCGGTTGGTGATGAAATCGAACCAATCCTTAATCAAAGTCAAATTCCTTTGTTTAGATCTTTCATTTACTTCTTTGTTTAGATCTTTCATTTACTTGGGCTTTTGTTTGCCGGAAAGAGATTTCTTAGGGCTTCTCAGCTGATAAGAAGTATAATGCCATATGTAGCTATGTATTTTAAGACGAAGAATGGTACCTCGAACCCATAACGTCAACCACATGGCAAATTGTCGAAGGGAATGAGAATAAGCTTTTTTCAATGAACTAATCACTTTTGGATGCATATCTAGTTGCAAAGGGACAGATGGTATAAAAAGAATAGTTGCAAGGGATGTATGCATCTTTGATGGAGTGTTTTTTATTAAGTTCAAATGGAAAATGTACCTTCTTGTTGATATAGATTTGCTAAGAATTAGAGTTCCGAATAGTTCTTTTTTCTCACTTTGTAAATTCTCTCTATACAGTTCTAACCCATTTTAATATATTTCGCTGACAGTAGGCCTCCCCATGTTGTACTCCGCACAAGAAAAAATTTACCACTTGGCTACGTGTGGGCAATAACAGTTACTATAGAACGGAAGCTTAAGGACACACTAGCCCTCGCAATGCCACTACTACTCACTACACTTCGCTCTATCACATTTACAAATAAATTTCCAGCAAGTATTATCTGGATAAAACCACATCTTTAAACATATAAAGTAGCTTATAACAATTGCATAAAGATATGAATTAATTAATAGACTAGAATTTGTGCGTGTTCCGTATACTCCGTCCCATCATGCAACTATTTTACTCTACCACGTAATAACACAAAATGTTGAAGCAAGAGAGAAACACCTTAATAAAAAACACTTTCACTTTGAGCACATCAGAAATCGACAATATAAAGCCACATAAGAAATGTCACATCACTAATTTACCTTCATATTCTTTATCACGGTGATAGAATTTGGGAGCACTACGGCTACGGGTATCTTCAATAGTTAGAAATAATCTTGTCTCTAACATATGCTACATCATTTGTACAGATAATATCTTCAATAGATAGTCTCTAGCACACTCTTCAACATTTATATTTTATAATTTTCCTTTGAAACGGGTCTATATGTCAACTAGAGTAGATTAATGTATCATATCTTGTTTTGCGTGCACGACAATCTCTTCAGGAAAAGAAGACATGCGCTCTCTCTCCTCTACATAGGATTTTGTTGATGTGACATAGCTAAGAGACGGCAATAAATATACTATTAGAGATGCCCTAAATGCACATCATGGATACCAATAAAGATTAGGGCATGCGGCAAATTTTTTCACACCTATCACTCTACATATGCATGAGTGCTATGCCACAAGCACTACGGTTAAGGGTGTCAACAAACAATTGTTAGAGATAACCTTATTTCTAACATATGCTACATCATTTTTAGAGACAACATCTTTAATATATAGTCTCTAGCACACTCTCTAACATTTATATTTTATAATTTTCCTTTGAAACAAGTCCACATGTCAACTAGAGTAGATTAATATATCTTGTCTTGTTTCGCATGCACAACAGTCGACAGTCTCTTTAGGAAGAAACGATATGTGCTCTCTCTCCTCCACGTAGGATTTTGTTGACGTGACATAGCTAAGAGACGATAATAAATATACTATTGGAGATACCTAAATGCACATCCCGGATACCAATTAAAATTGGGGCTAAGTGCGGCAACTTTTTTTCACTGGGTATATGTGATAACTCCAGTGATTGATTTACTAAACATCGCGGTGCTAGCCGGCTAAATAAGGACCGCGTAGATAATGACCTAGTGTGCACATGTACCTTACAAGATTATACTTAGAATGGAACTCAAAGTGAAATTCAAATGCATAAAAATTATGAATTCAGCAAATTGAGAAGTATACAATATGACTAAGGCCCACATCATACACTTTTAACTCAAAAAAATTACAATAACAAATTCAAACCTAGTTACAACTGAATGGCCCAACGAGGGTCTGAAATCTTGCAACTAAAACATTGCCTTTATTGCAGATTACAATTATGTCCATGAAATTTACAAACATCACCTCCAAGCAAGATAACGGACTTTCATCTTTCTTTCACCATGAAGAACGCATAGGTGTCATGGGGAAGGCAGTTGGCAAGAGGGCAAGAAGCATAGGTGACATATATGGACACTAGTGTATTTTAACCAACACAGTAGCAATCGCAGCAGCGTCTCTACGGTATCCACACGTCTAGAGATAGAACAGCGTACGCCGGTGTGCTATCACCAACTCGCCTGATGAGGGTTTGGTGATGCAACTCACATAAATGCATCCCCATGACCTCATGCAGCCCCTTATAAAGAGCACATAACGGATCCTATCTGAACTTGTTTGTTCCAACCTGTTAAGTGTGTGACCTTGTAGGTACATGCGTAATTGGTTGTGACTCGGAAACGTTTTTCCGACCACGAGTCGTTAGCGGTTCCTAGCAGGACATAACAATTCCCGAATACACATAAATTATATCGGACGAACCTTAATGCAATATGATCTATGACCAGGTCCTTATCACTTATGACCATCTCGTATCTCTATATGAGAACCGGTCACCATGTAGCACCCACAGAGGAGTGGTATGCATGGTTACCATCTCTCTAATTCAGCCGGGTGCTCTCACTTAAATAGAGTTAAATTTGATTTCATTTCCTTGAGGCTCAGAGTTATTTTCATAAGACCGAAAAGGTCTCGGTCTTCCGGAAATAACCCAGGGGTCCTCACAAACCCAAACACTGGACTCACATTCATAAATACATATGCTATCTATAGGAACATTTAGGGGTGAAAACCGATTGAATACGAATCGAATAGTGGTGAAACCATATTCGTATTCGTATTTTTCAAATGAATATGAATATGAATTCGAATATGCTCAGATACAAATCGAATGTCGTAACGAATACAAATTCGAATCGAATATCTACTCAATTCGGTCAGATCCGGATATCCTCATAACTTATGTACTGTGAAGATATTAGTGATTCTTTGTCCTCGTATAGTCATACTTAATCGTTCCAATATATTTTGTTGACCTAAAGGAATATGAATTCACATTGAATTAGAAAAACTCGAGCCAATAATTAGGCATATTGCAATAAAATAATTATATTGCTTCATCGAATTCGAATAGCTAAGATAAAATAACAATTTGGATGGGAAAATCCATACCATATTCACATTCATATTTTTTATGTGAATTCAAATATGAATAGTAAACAAATTGTTAATCGAATGGGAAAAATCTATACCATATTCGTATCTTATCGAATACAGTAGTCAAATAATACAGATAATTCGTATCCATTTTTCATCCCTAGGAACATTATCTTGAGTTTATGTTTTATTACTTGAATCTCGAGTTGTATTATGGATCACAACTTGTATTACCATCTATAGGAGATATTGTGATACTAACCTTCCTAACCAATTGATTTGGTTGTTGTAATGTTGGTTGTAACTATTCATCAATCCGGCAATATATACTCTTGCCATGCATTTTTTGTCGGTGTGTAGCACATCCCAAACACATGCTTCTCATCTTACATGGTCAACTTCCTCATACTTATTTAGGTATTACTATTGGGGATAGAGTGTGAACAAAAAAGCAGCAGGGAAAATTATCAGTAAGTTATAGAGCAGATTCGATAACTGAAAAAGCAACCATCTTTCCTCATGAGGGAGATTAATCTTGGTGAATAGCTATCGCAGTAGTCAACCCATTTATACTATAGGGTTTTACAGGTTGAATGAGGAGGTTCATAGGAAAATGGATATTATTAAGTGAAGGGTTGTTTTGGAGATAGGCAAGTGATAAGTTCAGATATCATATGGTTAATTAGAGGGCAATTTGTAGACCCCAAAGATTTTGGAGGCCTAGGGGTGATTAATACCAAGTTAATGAATGATTGTCTTTTTGTGTAAATGGATTTGGAGAATTGATCAGGCGAAAGAGGAGCTTTGGTTTATGATTTTGAAAGTGAAATACTTCCCTAGAGGTGAGTTCAAATATTCACATCCTCTCAGAGGGTCTCAGTTTTGGAGAAATCTTCATAATGTGAAGTGTTTGTTCAATTGGGGGTGAATCATCAGATAGGTAATGGGAAATTGATTTCTTTCTATAAAGATGTTTGGTTAGAAGACTATCCCCTGAAAGTCAGGTTTGCAAGATTGTTCAACATTTGCTTAAATCCTGATATCTATGTAGCTAAATGCTGGGAGAATGGGATTTGGAATATCAACTTTGTTAGAAACTTTGGAAAGGAGGAGGAAGATCAGTGGGAGGATTTGAAAAGGATCTTGTATGGAGTTGATCTTAGAGGGGATATTGGCGGATTGCATCAGAGTTTATCAAAAGTTGACACTACATGTACTTTTAAGACATCGTGCATTGATGTACACATAAAAACAGAGATAGGATTAGGGTTCAAAATTTCGGCCAATTTTCACTGAAAATCAGTGAAAATCAGTTCTACTGGAACCAAAATTTCCAACTGGCCAAAAAAATCGGATTTGCTAGTTTTTGTTGACAAATATAAAGGAATTTTGTAAACCATATGCAAGAACATGAGTTCATGTGCCTGGGTGTAAACACCCTTAGCCTCAGAGAGATTGGTTCTGGGTTCGAACCTTGGCTATGCACTATCTTCTGTATTTTTTGTTTTAACTTTACAAAAAAATCAAATTTTGATTTGAAAATTTTAGACGAAATTCACGAAAAATTACGATTTTCGGCCTTACTGCCACCACTGGTGAAAAAAAATTACAGCAAAAGAATCCCAAGATAGGAACAGCATTCTTATAACTACCAAAATTGGCGTATCCTGACGGCTAGAAACCGAAATCAAAGAGAGGCATAAAACTATCGAGGATTAGTTCAGAGTCCGGACGATTGACCCCGACGGCTACCATCGGTGATTTAATCACTTGCAGACCTAGCGTCCGAGTTCCATGAGGTCATCATTCAGAGAAAGCCGACAGAGAATAGTATCTCTCGTTGTCATTCAGAGAATTGCATCAGAGTAAAACCAACAATATTAATTGATCTTCGAACTTCCACTTATGCTTGTAAAACCAACAATATTATTTCGACAGAGAATAGTATTGAATGAAATGAGACGATGTCCGAACGAGGCTGAGGATGCGCATTGATAAGTGAAATCAATAACTAAGTTTAATGTTCTACAACAAAAAGCTAAAGATCGAGAATCCATTCAGTCCGCTTCACATCATCCATCTCAATGAAGATGGTGTTAGGTTTTTTTCAAACCCTAGATTGATTTTGTGGAGATTTTTCGATCTACCCTCTATATACATCTGTCTTTTCTGTGGTGCTGCTCACAATTGCATAATGAGGCTAGAGGGTAGAAACCTATTTATAGACTCCACTTCCAGGTGACCCATCTACTTCCAGTACACCGTGAGACTCTCGAACCATATCACCAACAACGATCAGACAGACCAATTTTATGATTCTAAAATATATTAGTCTCTAGCACACATGTATGAGTTGTGCGTCTTGATCAGATTATTTACGAGATCAATTGCAATCTGATCATGTGGGTCAACAGCCTGCAGAGCCGATCCTGCAAAACAAATCCAGTTATTCCGCCATGTGTCAGTATCCATATTAAATATATATGCATGCATATTAAATTCGATGGACTCGACACTACTACAAAACAGGCTATAGTAGGCGGCACATCACGCAGCGGTTCTTATCTGAACCGTCTGCGTGATAAACTCTATCACAGATGGTTTTATCTTAAACCGTTTGTGATTCGCAAAGACCTGAGAGTTGAAAAAAATTTGAGCAGCGTCGCGGGAGGAGTTCGAAAAAATTTTGAGCAGCGTCTTGCAGGAGGTAAAATATTTTGGTGCCGTTTTATATATTATGGCGAGTTGAGTAGGAGTTCTTGCATATTTTAAATCGAGCCGCGTCATATTCTCCATTTACGCCACCGTCGTCTCCCCGTCTCGACCACGAGCACTCGCCAAGAGGAAGCGTCCCCCTGCAAATACACGCCATACCGAGGTGCTCATCTCATCTCAATTAATGTTTGATTTGCTCCGTGTACGTGCGCCGCAATGTCTCATTACTTGTTTTGAATTATTTGCCAATAATTGTTGGTGTATCTGACATGCTAAGTAAAGCGGCAATGAGGACGGGCAGAGCGTCATGGTGGTCGCCGAGCATGGTGACGCAGCGGTGGAGAGGAAGCAAATGCTCAAGATACTACGGTCACTCGCCATCACGTTCGGTCGAAACACGATGACGGTGTAGATCAACCGTTGTTCGTGAAGCGTGGCACGACCTTTGGACCGCCAAACGTCGGCCCACTTCGAGACCCCCCGGCAAGCTTGCGGGGTTCATGACCATCTCCATCTTGGTCATCGTCGTGCTCTACAACCGCCTCTTCATGCCCTTCATCGTGGTGACCAAGAACCCGCAGCGGCATCTCGCTTCTCCGGCACATGGGCGTCGGGATCGTCATCGACATCGTCATCATGGGCATTGCGTCGGTGACGGAGAGGCACTGGCTGCGGTGGCGTGCGATCCCGCTCACCATCTTCGTGTTGCTCCCGCAATTCGAGCACGGAAATGAAAAAACCTATCATAGACGGTTCGTAAATAGAACCGTCTGTGATATTCTCGTATCATAGACGATTTTTAATGGAAACCGTTTGTGATACTATGCCTTCCTGAGCGGTTTGAACAAAAAGCCTCGTGATCTAATATCACAAGCTGTTTTGAGCGAAATGCGTGATAACGCCTCTTATCACAGACGAACTTTTTCAGACGATTCGGAATCCGTCTATGATGACGGTTCTGAACCGTCTGTGATGAGGTGATCCGTAGTAGTGCGATCTCAATGAATATGTCTACCATATTCTAGCACAGCCGTCATCAGCATCTCGAGTATTAATTCCTTAAGTTAAATTCCGCATCAAAATATTCTCTATCACATAGATCAATAATATGAACAATTCCACATTAAGTTAATTAGACAATAACCACAATAAATGTTGAAAGCCGCATAAAAATCCAACATCTCCCACTTGGCTGAAATATTTCAATCAATAAACTGAAGTCTCATGTTTTTAACATGCGTAGAAAATAATTCCTTTCACAAACAACCCATAAGGGCATGTACAATGGTATAGACAACTGTTGTCTATAGTATCCCTCCATATCATCTATAGACAGCACTAAAGACAACTTCTACAATGTATTGTCTTTTTACATGTCTCTATAGACATCTCTTTCATGTACAATACGTCTTGTTTCTCGTGTTACAGTCGACTGCCCATGAGAGACAACTTAATTCTCTACGCTCCCTCTCTCTCCTCCACACCATCTCGTGTCCTACGTGTCAGGACTTACAGACAACTGATGTCGCACCATTGTACATGCTCTAATCCGAGAAGGTGGCATGGCACTAATTAGCTTCCTTTCGCTAGCTCTACTTGCGACGCGCGGCCGATATGAATATCATGTGCCCATCATTTCATTAGCTAGCTCGCACGCGCAACACCGATCGAGACCATGTTACCTGCATGTTTAGCTAATAAATATAGTGGATTGAGTATGTGCTTGTCATTCTGCTTTACCTTTCAAACTTGAGCATTTTGCGGCGATGCGTGCGTGGGGAGTCATATATGCTACCAAACACATGCAAGCAGCTAGCAAACAACAGTTAAACAAATCGCTGTAGCTAGGTAATTGTTAGGACCCAAAATATGCAATTCTGGACCCTCTGTGTACAATGCACTAGTCCGAGGATCACGCTAGTGCACACAAAGTGTCAACACGGTGAATATCGATCCACACAAGCGATTAATAACATAAGCGAGTAATTTGATAACAAATAGTTGTTTTGACCTTATAGTCGATTTTACAATTATGAAGCCGCATGAAACTAGCAAAGAAATAAAATAGCGGCGGAATGAAGAAACTTCAATGAATCCCATCAATTCACCACAGTAACCGGGATCAAGACCCCTCTGATCAAGCACCTTCCATGAACTCCTCCTCAAAAGCAGTGAAGACTCATCCTCTTCATTGCATGTTTTACAACAAGCATGAGTACACACAAGTACTCGCAAGTCATACCACGTAAATGCAATTATAGATGCGAGGCTTATTCCAAGGAATGGCTTCTGTGGTTCTTTTGTAGAAATACAGCATTTGCAATTTAAATACAAGTAATAGATTGAAAGCATGATTCAAAACAAATAGACAATAATAAGTTTTATCATTTGTTTTCACAAAGACACATAGCCTAATCAAGTTATAGCCATATGACTTAGGTCACACAGCTCCCTTCCCAAGGTTTTATGAAAATCTACCCCTTGTGTGAAATCCCAGAGCATGTCCATGACCGCGGACGCGGCTATTCGAATAGATTGTTTAACACTCTGTAGAGGTTGTACACTTTACCCACAAGATACAACTACTGTAGCTAGCACTAGCCGTAACAAAATAGTTCAGAAACTTCATCTCGACATTGACACTCCCAGTGTGCTTACAAACCGCCAGACAACCCCACACAGGAAGTCAGTCCGATACACACCATTGGACAGGGACACAGCGAACCGCCCCGTGATGTGACTACTTGGTAGCACACCTCCACCCACGCCCACAACCTAACCTACAACCTGAGTAATCAATGTCAAGACTCCATAACTTACTAAGTTAGGCCCGTCCCATACCAGGCATGTGGTTGTACGAGAGGCTCAGTTCAATGGCGCACAAAGTTAAGTCCTTAATTGACCAAGACAAGACTTCCAAATAAACTACAAATCCCTATGCACACAGGTTATTAAGCCCACGCACATAGCTCCACCAAAATATCACACAGTCCACTTGCCTCCGTCTAAATCCTTTCCCACCCTGTTGGTTAAGTGCAACATATGCCATCAACAAGTAATAGCACATAGAGCACATAGTTTCTATCACATAGTTCCATAGTCACTTAGTCAAGTTTATATTTGCAACTTACATGAGATGATGACTCGTAGCATGGCTAAGCAATCTAATCGATCTAACCATCCTCGTTGGTAATACAATAGCACCAACTAAATGAACCAAACTAGGGTGACAAAAGATTATGGCATACAATTAGACAAGGAGGTCATAACAAACTGGTTATTAACTAATCCCAAAAGCATTGAAATAAATAATTAAAGTAAATGCAATAATTTAAATCAATACAACTTTTGAAAACTGGGTTCAATATGATCAAAGGTATAACTTGTCTCGGAATAGGTCTAAGTACTGATCTTGCTCTTGAGGTGCTCCTTCTTCTTCAAACCTTCCCAAGTATCGACGTCTACTACTTAAGCAAAACAAACAAACAAAACAAATAAAAACAGAGGCAAAACAAACTCCAAAAATTAAATAAAAATCTTAGATAGATAGATCTTGAATTTAGATGAATTTAAAAATTTGAATGGGCTCAATCGACTTGGATGCAAAAGATATGGGCTTGGGAAGTTTGAATCTAAAACCCTAAAAGCTGAATTATTCCGAATTTTGAATTATTTCTTAAAAGAAAAAATCGGATTATTAGCATAACGATAGCGTCGCTATTTCGAAATTAAATTAAAAGAAAATCGACATGTGGGACCCACACGTCGCTGAGGCGATCCACGGTGCACCGAGTCCACTGAACCGATTGGATCTGATTTGGCTGAACCGACACACGGGCGCACATGTGTCTGCTGACACGGCACCACGTATGCGACACGTAGACGCGGAGGCTGAGGTGGTCTGCTAATGTGGCTCGCCACGTCAGATCAGCGACAGTGAGGGCTCGGTCGCGCACGACACGGCGAATGGCGGCGCTCCGGCGGGTGTGGATGGTACCAGCGCGTAGTTGAGGCTATTGCGCACCTCCTGGTGCACTCCCGGATGGTTGAGGTGGACGGTGGTGGCCGGCGGCGAGCTCCAAGCGGTAGTGAGGTTTGGGTGTTGTCAAACGAGGCCTCCGGTGAGGCTCCGGCGACGGTGAAGGGTCCTGGATGTAGCCCACACGATGCTGATCACGATGGTGCCCTCGTTGACAACACGGCAGCACTGGCGGCGGCGCAATTCAAGTTCTCACCGATGGCGGCAAAAACCCTAAAACTCGAATCGCGACGGCGGTAGGGCGATTGGGGCTCAACGGGTGGTGGCTTTGGATTGCAGGGGCGATTGCGAACCCAGGGGTCCTATTTATAGGGTCCGGGCGGCACGAGATAAGAAATCCCCAAATCGTTTCCGAGATGAACACGAGAGGAAATTCTGAAATTCTTGGAGATAGAGGCCGATACGGGATTTGATTTTACCAAATTCGGGCGCGGGAGAGATAAGGGATAAGATTCGGCGCGTTTTCTAGAAGAAATTTAGTTGGAAACCTCCGTTGTCGTAAGGAGCTTGGAGGTTTGACAATGGTGGATGGGCGCGCGTGGCTCCGCGAGGATGAAACCAAAACGGAGACGACGACCATGGTGGGCCCACACGACAATGCATGGGCGAGGACGAAGCGGCGAAGCGCGGATGGTGATCAATAAATCATGGTGATCCGACGGTGGAAAATGAATGGGCCGCACAGCGACTGGGCCAGCATGGAAAGGGTTTGGGTTTCAGCCCAAAGGAATTATTTGAGATTTAATTACTTTTTCTTTTTAAGAAAATACCAGAAATCCAACTAAGCAATAGAAAATAGCAAATGAACTTGAAAAAATTCCAGAAAAATCTGGAAAATATATCCAAGCCCAAAGAACCCAAATAAAATAGTTTTGAACATTGTTGATGTTGATTTTAATCATATTAAATTGTTTTTGGTGTACAAAGTTCATATTTAAGCTTTTGAATTAAATTCAAATAAAAGCAAATGGTGAATTTTATCCTACTAACTATTTAAAGGATTTTTAAAGCTCAGAAAATTAGGATGTTACAAACCTCCCCCCCCTTAAAGGAATGTCGTCCCCGAAATTTAGGCTAGCTAGAGAAAAGGCTAGGGAACTCGGCTTTCAGCTCGTCTTCACGGTCCCACGTTGCTTCTCCTTCTGAGTGATTGCTCCACTGAACCTTGCAAAAAACAACGGTCTTGCTTCTGGTATGCCGCTCTGCGACATCCAAAATCTTGATTGGCTGCTCTTTATAAGTGAGATCTCCTTTCAGCTCGATTGACTCCAACGGGGCTTGTTCTTCTGGCACGCGAAGACACTTCTTCAACTAAGAGACATGAAAGACATCATGTACTCCTGCTAACGACTGTGGCACCTCCAATTGATAGGCTACTTCTCCACGACGAGCCAATATCTTGAACGGATCAACATATCTAGGGGCAAGCTTCCCTTTGGCATGAAATCTCTTTACACCTCTGAGGGGAGTAACTCGAAGATAAACAAAATCCTCTAGCTCAAAGCTGAGATCACGACGACGATTATCAGTATAACTCTTCTGCCTCGACTGAGCTATCTTTAATCTTTCTCTGATCATGGACACTTGTTCTTCTGCCTCTTGAATGATGTCTAGCCCAAAAACTAAACGTTCAGCTGTTTCTGACCAATTCAAAGGGGTCCTACAGGCACGACCGTACAAAGCTTCAAATGGTGACATTTGCAGACTGACCTGATAACTGTTGTTGTACGAAAATTCTGCATATGGCAAACTCTTATCCCAGCGGGTAGCGTTGGCTAATGCACAAGCTCTCAACATGTCCTCCAATATTTGATTAACCCTTTCGGTCTGTCCATCTGTCTAGGGATGGTATGCAGTACTGAAGTTCAAATGGGTCCCCAAGGCTTCATGCAGACTCTATCAAAAACGGGAGGTGAACTGAGATCCTCGATCTGACACTATCTTCTTAGGCACACCATGCAAACTAACAATCCTTGACATATATAACTTTGCAAGGTGATCTCCTGAGTAAGTGGTTTTGACTAGCAAGAAATGAGCAACTTTGGTCAAGCGATCCACTATTACCCAAATCGAATCGTAACCCGATTGAGTCTTGGGTAAACCGGTAATGAAATGTATTCCGATTTCTTCCCACTTCCACTCTGGAATCTTCAAAGGTTGCAACAGACCTGCTGGTCTCTGGTGCTCTGCTTTTACCTTCTGACATACGTCGCACAAGGCAACGAACTCTGCAACTTCTCGCTTCATGTTTGGCCACCAAAATTTATTTTTAACATCCTGGTACGTCTTAGTACTGCCAGGGTGAATTGAATAGTTTGAATCATGGGCTTCTTTCAAAATCAGCTGCCTCAAACCATCAACATCTGGTACGCAGATACGTCCGTTGATCCACAGCGTATCTTGATCATCTTTGGTGAAGTCTTTGAACTTTCCTTCTGCCATCTTCTTTTTGATATCAGAAAACTCTGAATCCTTCGGTTGAGCTTCATGAATCTACTTCTCCAAAGTAGACTGCACTTCTAGACTAGCTATAAATCCTTCAGCTACAACTTCTAGCTTCAACTTCTTAAATTCTTCTTGAAGTTCTGAACAAATCTCTCTTACTTCCAAAGCATTGCAATAGCTCTTATGGCTTAAAGCATCTGCAACTACATTAGCTTTACCAGGGTGGTAATGGATTCTAAGATTATAATCCTTTATCAACTCTAACCATCTTCTCTGTGTCATGTTCAAGTCAGATTGAGTGAAAATATACTTCAGACTCTTATGATCCGTATATACCTCACAGCGGTTACTGATAAGGTAATGGTGCCAAATCTTTAAAGCATGCACTACGGCAGCTAATTCCAGATCATGGGTAGGGTAATTCTCTTCATGAGGCCTTAATTGCCTTGACGCATAAGCGACAGCTCTTCCTTCTTGCATCGGGACACATCCTAATCCTTGACGCCAAGCATCACGGTGAGATATCAAAATCTTTGCGGATGTCCGCAAAATCAACCTTTGAAATTTGAAGTCAAAGCGCTCCTTCAACTCTTGAAAACTTCCTTCACAAGCTGGGGTCCAAGTGAACTTCTTCTCCTTTTTCAACAACTGCGTAGAGGCCTAGCAATTATTGAGAATCCCTCAATGAAACGGCGATAATACTCTGCCATTCCCACGAAACTGTGAATCTGAGTGATAGTCTTGGGCTGTTCCCAATGCAGTACTGCCTTGACTTTACTGGGGTCAAGGGCTAGTCCTTCGGTTGTCATCACATGACCAAGGAAATCCACCTCCTTTTTCTAGAATTCACACTTACTAAACTTTGCATACAACTGATGCTCCCTGAGTTTCTTTAGGATTAACCTTAAGTGCTCAGCATGTTCCTCTTCAGACTTGGAGTAGACCAAAATATCATCAATGAACACCACTACAAACTTATCCAAATATTCCATGAACACTTTATTCATCATATTCATGAAATAGGCAGGGGCATTAGTCAGACCAAAGGACATGACTAAGAACTCATAATGTCCGTACCGCGTTGAGAAAGCGGTCTTAGGTATATCCTTAGGACAAATATTCAACTGGTGGTAACCTGATCGTAGATCGATCTTTGAGAACACTCCGTCTCCTTTCATCTGATCGAACAGATCATCGATCCGAGATAACGTGTACTTGTTCTTGATGGTGACTTCATTGAGAGATCGATAATCGATGCACATCCTCATGCTCCCATCTTTCTTCCTGACGAACAAAACTGGTGCTCCCTATGGCGATGAACTAGGTCTTATAAAACATTTCTCCAGAAGTTCTTCTATTTGCTTCTTCATCTCCACCAACTCATCGGCTGGCATCTGATAGGGTCTCTTAGAAATAGGTGTTGTTCCGGGCACGAGATCGATGACAAACTCAATGTCACTGTCTGGTGGCATTCCGGGTAATTCCTCTGGAAACACATCTGGATAATCTCTGACAATAGACACATCGTCCAAAGGAACTGCTTTCAAACTATTGACTTTCAGGTGTCCATCATGCACCGAGGTAGCTTGAAACTCTACCTTGTTTCCTTTAGTATCTTTGATTGTAACGGCTCTTCGGCCACAATCTAGCACAGATTTATACTTGGTTAACCAATCCATGCAAAGAATGACATCTAAGATGCAGGTGTCTAGAACAATGAGGTTGGCTAGAAACTCAACTCGACTATGAGTAACTTAGCCCTAAACATCCCACTTTAGAACTTAGCTCTACTCGGTGCATGGACTAACAGAGTATGCTTAAGGCGCATAACTTCCAAGTTATTCCTAGTTGCAAAAACTCCAGAAACGAAGGAATGCGAAGCTCGAATCAAGCAGAATCGATGCTGAATCTTGAGTTTACTAGAAACTTACCCAGTATGACGTCCGGTGCTTCTTGGGCTCCTTCTATAGTGACATGGTTGACACGACCTCGGACCACAGACTGAGGCGCTCTTCCTGGTTGACTGGTACCTTGAGGAACTCCTTGGTTGTTCGGTGCTGGGGTCTTGGCGGGCGTAGCTCCAAGATTAAAACGGACTAGGGTGATTGTCCCCTTCTACGAACACTGATTAGCGAAGTGGCTTTGGTGACGATTTACAGGAATAACAAACTCTCTGAGAATTACATTGATTGCTCCTAGATTGGGGTTGGTTGGCGTGGGGTTGCGAGAGTTACGAGCAAGCTGGACGAGTGCTAATGTTGGTGAAAGGCGTCTGAAAAGAATTCTGCGCGAAGCGACATTACTTTGCTGCGGTACCACTCTTGCTCTTTGTTAGGACTGGTGACTTCCTTGCTGGGCCATCCTGTGTTTGCGATTGTCCTCCAGCTCCTTGCGTTTGTCTTCCATAACCAATGCCTTGTTAACCAATTCTTGAAAGTGCAGGAAAGTGTGGGCAAGTAGGCCCGACCTGCGATCTGAGTTCAAACCCTTCAAGCGACTCGCAAGACTTGGCAAGATGGCGACGTCCTCTAGAGCATAGCGAGCTAGCTGAGAAAACTTATTTAGATAGTCAGTCACTGACATAGCTCCTTACTTCAGGGCATGGAATTCATCCTTCTTTAGATCCATAATACCTTTAGGTACATGATACTGGCGGAATGCCGCGGCAAATTCTTCCCAAGTGATATTTTACGGCGCCTCGTGTGCTGCATAAAAATTCTCCCACCATTCGGCTATGCCTTCCATCGATGAGTAGCATGAGAACTTTCTCATAGTCCTTGCATTGAGTGATCAGCGACTTTCTCTCAATAACCCAAAGCCAATCATCAGCTTCAATTGGTGTAACATTACCAGAAAAGGTTGGAGGACGTGTCCTCATAAATTCAGCAAGCTTGGATGGTCCTTGGTATCCATGAGCGACTGGGGCTCCAGGGTGATGATTGTTGTTGTTGTTGTTTTGATTACTCATGTTCTGCATGTGGTTCATTATAGTATACATCATCTGTGTCTATGCTGCCATGAAGGCTCCAAAGTTCTGCAAGTCAAGAGGGGGTGCTTGTGGTGGTATTGCTCCTACAGGGATCTGCTCGTTGCGTTCCGATCCTTGGGTTCCGGATCCACTTGCGGTGGCATGGCGAGTCTGAACCATCTGGTGAAGCTTCATGGGTTAGATAAGGTAGAAAGCGCAAGATGAGTTAAGAACTAATCTAGGAGGTAGGTTAAACCCAACAAACACAGTTCAAGAAAAACCAAATGAAACACCTTTATTTATTAAGGGTCTTAGTATGGCTTGCAACAATGCCTAAGGGCTTTTGCAGCTCATACCTGCACACAAGGGAAAGACGAAACTAAGCACACAAACTACCGCCTAAAGGGAGACTCGAAAGGAAACTGGCTAAGCCTGACAAACTAAGACTCTAGCGATCTCAGTCACTAAGGTAGCCTCCACAACCACGACGATGCTCCCGCCTGCTGTAGACTTGGAAGTGAGCTGGCATCTTCGTGAACTGATCTTGATGCCCTAGGACTAATGCAGCAGGAGCAGGTGCCTTCGGTGCAGGTGCAGCTGGCTCTTCCGGCTCTGCAGCTTCTGTTGGCTTCTCTGGAACCTCCTATGGATCTTCTTCTTCTTGTTCCTCCTCAAGGTTGTGCTGACCATAGAGGGCTTCTTCCAGTATGGTGATCCTTTCTTCAGCTCTTTGCAGGGTCTCATAGGCGTGCTCCAGCTCGGTGGTGACTAATTCTAGTGACTCCTTGTGAGCAGCTGCGAACTGGGCGAGGTGCACCACTGTGGCATTGTCTTCTCCATCCGTAGACGGGTAGCGTGCTGGTCGATCCACGGCGGCAGCTCTGGGATGGTAACAGAAGATGGTATTCTGCATCTCTCGCACATAGACGTGGCAAATTCTGAGGATGGCCAGGCGGGACGACTCTTGAATTCATTGCGCGAAGGTGATCCTCCTAACGGAGATGTTCAACGGCTGGCTGGCTTTAGTGCTCTTCCTGGCGTAGACCGTCAGACGGCAGATCACTCCACGATCTCGGTCATTTACCACCCATTCGTTGCCACGATACATGGGACGATCAAAGCCTCCAAGTACCTGCAACAGCTTCCACAGCTCTGCGGCAAGTCCACCTTTGCGCTCACCGTAGACAGACAAGAGGGTGGGAACCAAGTTAAAACAGCGGGAGAGGAAAAGATTTTAGCAATAGTTGAGTCGAGAGAGACATGAGGAGAGTTAAGCAGTTCATTTAATCTTGCAAGTTAATTTTTCTTTAGAAAATAATTTGGACTCTCTAAGACGGCTGATCTAAGGGTAGGACCTATAGTCAGTATGGCTCTGATACCACCTCTGTCAGGACCCAAAATATGGAATTCTGGACCCTCTGTGTACAATGCACTAGTCCAGGATCACGCTAGTGCACACAGTGTCAACACAGGTGAATATCGATCCACACAACCGATTAATAACATAAACGAGTAATTTGATAACAAATAGTTGTTTTGACCTTATGGTCGAGTTTACAATTATTAAGCCACGTAGGGCTAGCAAAGAAATAAAATAGCGATTGGAGCGAAGAAACTTCGGAATCCCATCAATTCACCACAGTAACCGTTGGGATCAAGACCCTACGATCAAGCACCTTCGATGAACTCCTCCTAAAGCGGCGAAGACTCCTCCTCTTCATTGCATGTTTTACAACAAGCATGAGTACACACCGTACTACAAGTCATACCACGTAAATCCAATTATAGATGCGGGCTTATTCCAAAGGAATGGATTACATTGTTCTTTGCGTAAATGCAACATTTGCAATTTAAATACAAGTAATAGATTGAAAGCATAATTCAAAACAAATAGACAATAATAAGTTTTATCATTTGTTTTCACAAAGACAAATAGCCTAATCAAGTTATAGCCATATGACTTAGGTCACACAGCTCCCATCCCAAGGTTTTATGAAAATCTACCCCTTGTGTGAAATCCCCGAGTATGTCCATAACCGCGGACACGGCTATTCGAATAGATTGTTTAACACTCTGCAGAGGTTGTACACTTTACCCACAAGATACAACTACTGTAGCTAGCACTAGTCGTAACAAAACAGTTTGAAACTTCATCTTGACATTGACACTCCCGGTGTTCTTACAAACCACCGAGACAACCCCACACAGAAGTCGGTCCAACACACACCGTTGAGCGGGGACACGGCGAACCGCCCGTGATGTGACTACTTGGTAGCACACCTCCACCCACGCCCACAGCCTAACCTACAACTTTGAGTAATCAATGTCAAGACTCCATAACTTACTAAGTTAGGCCCGTCCCATACCGGGCATGTGGTTGTACGAGAGGCTCGATTCAATGGCGCACAAAGTTAAGTCCTTAATCGACCAAGGCAAGAATTCCAAATAAACTACAAATCCCTATGCACACAAAGTTATTAAGCCCACGACATAGCTCCACCAAAATATCACACGATCCACTTGCCTCCGTCTAAATCCTTTCCCACCTCGTTGGTTAAGTGCAATATATGCCATCAACGAGTAATAGCACATAGAGCACACAGTTTCTATCACATAGTCACTTAGTCAAGTTTATATTTGCAACTTACATGAGATGATGACTTGTAGCATGGCTAAGCAATCTAATCGTATCTAACCATCCCTCGTTGGTAATACAATAGCACCAACTAAATGAACCAAACTAGGGTGACAAAAGATTATGGCATACAATTAGACAAGGAGGTCATAACAAACTGGATATTAACTAATCCCAAAAGCATTGAAATAAATAATTAAAGTAAATGCAATAATTTAAATTAATATAACTTTTGAAAACTGGGTTCAATATGATAAAAGGTATAACTTGTCTCGGAATAGGTCTAAGTACTGATCTTGCTCTTGAGGTACTCCTTCTTCTTCAAACCTTCCCGAAGTATCGACGTCTACTTGCATGCAAAACAAACAAACAAAACAAATAAAAACAGAGATAAAACAAACTCCAAAAATTAAATAAAAATCTTAGATAGATAGATCTTGAATTTAGATGAATTTAGAAATTTGAATGGACTCAATCGGAGCTTGGATGCAAAAGATATGGGCTTGGGAAGTTTGAATCTAAAAGAAAACCTAAAACTGAATTATTCCGAATTTCTGAATTATTTCTTAAAAGAAAAATCGGATTATTGCGCAACGATGACATCAGCGCTTGGAATTAAAGAATTAAAAAGAAAATCTGACATGTGGGACCCACACGTTAGTGAGACGGTCCACGGTGCACCGAGTCCACCAAACCGATTGGATCTGATTTGGCTGAACGGACATGCGGGCACTGCGTGTCGTGACCACGACACGACGCCACGTATCGACGACGTAGATCTGGAGGCCGAGGTGGCTGCCGATGTGGCTCGCCCACGTCGGATCGGCGACGGCGAGGGCTCGGTCGCGCATGACATGGCGACGGTGGCCTTTCGGCGGGTGTGGTGGTACCGGTAGCGTGGCCGAGGCTATTGCGCACCTCCTGGTGCACTCCCGGGTGGTTGAGGTGGACGGTGGTGGTCGGCGGCGAGCGCCAAGTGGCGATGAGGTTGGTGTTGTCGGACGAGGCCTCCGGTGAGGCTCCGGCGACGGTGAAGGGTCCTGGATGTAGCCCACGCGATGCTGATCACGATGGTGCCCTCGGTGATGACGCGGCGCCACTGGTGGCGGTGCAATTCAAGTTCTCACCGACGGCGGCAAAAACCCTAAAACTCGAATCGCGGCGGCGCTAGAGCGATTGGGGCTCAACGGGTGGTGGCTTTGGATTGCGGGGGCGATTGCGAACCCATGGGTCCTATTTATAGGGTCCGGACGGCACGAGATAAGAAATCCCCAAATCGTATCCGAGATGAACATGAGAGGAAATTCCAAAATTCTTGGAGATAGAGGCCAATACGGGATTTGATTTTACCAAATTCTAGCGGCGGGAGATAAGGATAAGATTAGTAGCGTTTTCTAGAAGAAATTCATTTGAAACCTACATTGTTGTAAGGAGCTTGGAGGTTTAACAATGGTGGACGGGCGCACGTGGCTCCGCGAGGATGAAACCGAAACGGAGACGACAACCTCGGTGGGCCCACACGACAATGACACGGGCGAGACACTTGTGAGCGCAGCGGATGGTGATCTAATCGTCATGGTGATCCGACGACGAAAGCGAATGGGCCGCACAATGATCGGGCGGCTTGGAAAGGGTTTGGGTTTCGGCCCAAAGGAATTATCTAAGATTTAATTACTTTTTATTTTTAAGAAAATACCAGAAATCCAACTAAGCAATAGAAAATAGCAAATGAACTTGGAAAAATTCCAGAAAAATCTGGAAAATATATCCAAGCCCAAAGAACACAAATAAATAGTTTTGAAAATTTTTTATGTTGATTTTAATCATATTAAATTGTTTTTGGTGTACAAAGTCCATATTTAAGCTTTTGAATTAAATTCAAATAAAAGCAAATGGTGAATTTTATCCTACTAACTATTCAAAGGATTTTTAAAGCTCAGAAAATTAGGATGTTACAGTAATAAAGCAAACAACCTAGGATGGAATGATGCAGGCATGCCAAGTTGGAGAGCCTTTATTTTTTTAATCTTTTTTAAAAATTATTTTATAGATAACCACTTCTTAACTTTATTTTCAATTATGACCATTTTAGTCACGCTATGACTCGTGGCGTGACCAAAGCTCAGGTCTTTATCACGCCAATGACCGTGGTGTGATCAAACTATGTTGTGACACCATGACCCTTTGGACACGCCCTGTTTTGGGGCTAAGTCATCACGCTAAGAAGAGTGGCGTGTGGCAGACAGTTTAGTCACGCTGCGATCGGTGGTGTGACGAAACGATTAGTCATGCCATGGGTCATAGTGTGATCAAAGAGGTCAGAATTGGAAATAAAGTTAGGAAGATGCTATCTTTAAAATAACTTTTAAAAATGATTAAATAATAAAAAGAATTCCAAGTTGGAAGCTTTCATTTCTTTCGATAAGGTGGCAAACTAAAGAAACAGGAAACTAAGAAGAGGGCAATAAATACTTTGTCATCATCTCATATGCTTATAGGCGTTTGTTATTGTTGAGACCATGTGACCGCACAATCTGCATTCGATCAACCAACAATACTATATGCGTGTAACTCCATGGTTCCAATCAATCAACACTATAATTTAAGACTGTGACAGCAGACGGCCGGAGGTGGATCGGACTACAAACTGCAGGCAGGCATGCCGAGTTGGAAGCTTTCCGAGGGCAATGAAAATTTACATAGGGACTGTCTATTCATAAGTTGTCTGAAAATTTTTTAAGTATAAGTCACTTTTTTTATCAATTGGATCAATATCCAATCATATGACATCTATTGAATCAATTTCTAATCATATGACACACCAATCTCTACACAAATCTAATGGTTACAACAAGTGACTTAAACTTAAGAAAATTTCAGACAACTTAAAACTAACAAAACTGATTTACATAATAGACTTCTCAACATAGTCCGACATTTTATTAATTGCCTGATCATTTTGCTGCACTCAAACATGCACCCAGACGGTTAGAGCATGTACAAAGCTCAATTTTCCTCTAAGTTGGGGTTCTTTTTAAAAAAAACACCCTAAAAATTGAACATTTTGCTCCTAGTTTGTGACCTGATGCATGCCAAGAGCTATCACATACTTTGGAAGTTTCTGAGGGAACAATTTCATATATACATATCCATGGAGCTAATTAATTAAGCAAATGACAGTGGTGGCTTAATAATAATTAGTTAATTTGTCGACATCACAAGTCACCACTGAAGCTCGCTTCATGTGGAGGCATGTGCCAGCTCTGCGATTCCCTGATCCGGATCGGTCGAGAGCTTGTATGCACATATTTTATACAAAAATTTAGATTAGAAATCCTAAAACAAAATTTTATTGTCAAAACATATACAAATTTGATTTTACAATTAAAATTGCAAATTTAATTCTTAAATTTTTGCATTATGACTCTTTTTAAGGTTTGTAGGTTGCCTGCAGTGTCGTGTTAAAAGCCCATTATGCTAATTAAACAAACAAAGTTTTAGCCATCCAAATTAATAAAACAGGGAGTTTCCTACTATAAGATTAATATATGTTCTTTGATTGAAAAGAAGTGTTACTTAGAGCATATAGTTGGTGTGGATGCACGGGCCAGTGACTGGTAAATCTTAATACACAAGTTAAAGGTTAGTATTATGACACGAACAACCTAAGAATGACTCAACAAATCCAACCAAAATTTACATAACGGACTCCTCAACCTAGCACAATCTTGGATATATAAGTCGACAAAAGGAGGAGACAGGACAGGAGAATAGGAGATACAGTCTTTACGTATATATGACAAATGATCGACATTAGTACCTTCTAGTTTTCTCTCGAGTGTCTTTTCTGGCTTCCTTAGGTTTGTCGTCCGTTGTAGTTCCTTTTATTCTTTTCCTTTTCTGGCGACACAGACCATCAGGACCTAATTCGCAAAAAGATTTACATTTTTGAATTTTTTTTTATTAATTAACTTTTTTTTAAAATTTTATTTTAAAGTTAACCCCGGCGCACTTTATTTCCAATTCTGACCCCTTTGGTCACGCCACTAGAAATAGCGTGACAGTGTTATTTGGTGACGCCACAACCAATGACGTGACAAAAAGTGCTATTTTAGGGACTTATCCTGGCGCGTGACAGTGTTATTTTGTCACGTCACCATCCGTGGCATGACCAAAGGAGTCAGAATTGGAAATAAAGTGCATGGGGTTAACTTTAAAATAAAATTCAAAAGGTTAATTAATAAAAAAAAAAGTTCTACATTCTTCTAATTCTTTTTTCTTTTTTTTAATTCTGGTTTCGGAACACGAGTTTCATCGCTAATTTGGCCGATGTGGAACGGGCCAGTGTTCTGCCATAATCCACACGATGGTTGTCAGTTCACCGCCTCGGCTGAGTTGCTTGACATGGGAATCTCTGCTGCATTGGGTGCCCGCCTAGAGCGGCATATCCACCCACACATGAAGACGATTTCCATCCGAGACAAGACGAGTTTTATCATGGGTCTAAACCTATCGGCGATCTAGAATCGATCTTACGTATGATTGTTTGATTCAGGAGGTCTTCTCGATAAGAATCACGCAGAAAATGATACAGGGATTTTATACATGTTCGAGCCTTCTTCGGAGAGAATAACAACCCTACTCTTGTGTGGCTATATTGAGTATGCTGATTATAATCAAGAGAAATACTAGAGCTTGTACTCCAGATTGCGCTTGTCCCTTTCTGCCTTCTGACTTCAACCTTATATAGTGTAAGAAGAGGCGGCAGTTCCTCCAGACGAAGAGACGCCCCAACGTAACAAATGAAGAACCGCTTGATGGAAGTTGTTGCTAGGGAGATGGCACCCCCACGGTGTTAGACAGTTGTTGTTAGATACGGAAGTAATTCATGTGGTTACCCACAGATAGTAATAGCGTATATTATTAAGTCCCCCGTATGTCAAACATGGCGCATAATATTCCCTAACTAATTAGGCCCATAAGTCAGCAAGCCCTACAATTATAGGGTTGTTGAAACCAGACTGATCGAAGCCAACCAGTCGTAGAAGATCTTACGACTGCTTGATAGTCGTAGAAAGGCTTACGACTAAACCATGGTCGTAGGAAGGCTCACAACCATGGTTTACAATCAGACAGTTTGACCTCTCTCTTATAAATATGAAGGGTATATTTAAATATAGAGATGTTAATATCTATAATAATAATTACAGATAAATAAATAAATGAGGATTATTAGACCCTCATCATCTAGCCCCCCCCCTTCCCCCAACTTCAAGTGAAAATAACTTACATGGAAATGGGGAGGAGTAGAAAATCTCACGACCTCAAAGTAGTCGTAGAAGATCTTACGACAACAAAGTAGTAAGTAAAATGTCATACGACCACAAAGTAGTCATAAAAGATCTTACGACCACAAAGTAGTCATGGAAGGTCTTACAACCACAAGGTAGTCGTAGAATGATGGTCAGAAGTAAAAGCCTTTCCGACTGGTATTTCATTTTGACCAAAAAAAGACTTGGTCAAGAAGGTAATTTCGCTTGAAGTGTAAAAACAAACTCGGTTTTCTCGAACAGGAAAATTAAAGAATCTCAATCGACTCTCACAAATCTATCCGTTGGAGCGATTCCCGAAGAGGTGGCAACTGTTGAGTTCCCACGATCTTTAACTCAATTGTACGGTTATAAAAACTTACCGCTGGTATGGTTATAGGGTTCTTACTTTTCCCCTTTGCTTCATCTGTTCCTCGAGCTCTTGCGTTCTCCGCCACCGACCAAATCACCTTCTTCCTCAAAGCTTTTCCAAATCTAATCCAACCTCACCTACAAAAACTCGGAGATGGATTCAACCAAGATAAAAGCTTTGGTGGCTGCTAAAAAGATTCCGAAGAGGGAATTCGTGAAGTGGATTGAAGCTGCCGGGCAACATTGGCCGTCGAGGGAGATTGGTCAGATCCCCATCTTTCAGGCACACTACGAGTGTGGCCTTCGACTGCCCGTTCATCCCTTCCTTACACTCGTACTTGAGCACTTTGAGGTGGAGTTGGTGAACCTTGTTCCTAATTCCATCACAATGTTGAGTGTGTTTGTGTACTTATGCGAAGCTTACCTTGGGATCCTACCAGACCTCGAGTTGTTCCAATACTACTATGGAATGAGCAGACAGACTGGAATCACTGGGAGCTGTGGTCTAAAGCTCCACGATGAGAAGGCCAAGGAGTACATTCAGATATTCACCTGTTCATTGTGGCCGGGGTGGAAAAAGAAGTGGTTCTACTAGGTGACGACCAGTGAAGATAGCCTTTCCTTTGTTGGGAAGTCTACCGATAAGATTTCTTCTTAGGATTCGACTCCCAAGGATCTTGGCCGGATTGCCCCTACATTCAAACCATCAAAGACTTGAAGGAAGAGGGGATCACCGGATGGCACGTGGTGAAGGATTTCATCACACATCGCATTAGCCCTTTGAAGAAACGAGCACATCTCATGTGGATGTATTCGGGGGCTAATGATTCGACCAAAGATTATGAGAAAAGTAAGTAATCTTTCAACTTAGCTTTCTTTTGATTAATCTCAAGCCTAACCACTGAGTGTTTTATGTACTTGCGCAGATCTTCCTCAAAGAGAGATTGACGTCCGAGTCAAGCTCGTTTGCTAGAAGGCTCTGCCACCTAATGCGATGGCTCCTCGAATCCTGGCAGTCATATCCGCCAAGGAGAAGGAGAAACGCCTAAAGGTAATCAATGATAGATTTCTTCTTTGGGCTCTGGTAGTCGTAGAATATCTTACGACCACAAAGTAAAGTTTCTTTTTCTGACCTTTGCAGAAAGTAGGCATGGAAGAGATCATTGCCGCTGAGGCAACTACGACCACTGAGGTGGTCGTGGTGGCAGGTGCGGAGATAGCTAACAAAGCGGTGGAAGCATCTAACCGAGGTGGTGATGGTGCCTTCAACCACCACACCGGGAAAGAAGTCATCGAAGACATTCCTCCCGGTCCTCAAGGAGAAGTTACCATTACCAAAGAAGAAGAAGAGGAAGAGTACCTCAACTTCTTCTCTGAGTTCTTTGGACCTGTTCCATTGTGGGATCTTCTGCATTCAGGTCTCATAACCGAGTTCCTCATCCTAAGGATATTATTATTATTTTTTCTTTGGGAGGGCCAATATTAATTCCTTGGGAGGATTAATATTATGTATTGTTCCACACAACAGAGGGCACACGGCGGTGCGAGGGGTGCCCGCGTGGTGGCGGCCAGAGGGTGGCGTGTGCAAGCGGTCAGATGACGCAGCATAAGGTCCTTGCGGGAGGCTGACGAGCGGTGCGCCTCATGCGGGAGGTCGGTGGCAGTGCACCGACGAGCACGTGCTCGATGGCTCAGTGTTGCTGGTGTGGCACGCGATGGGCTCAGAGGGACGATCGGCGGCGAAGCGTGTATCTTGCGGCGGCGATTAATGGCGCTACGGGAGGCACGATGCAGCGCACCTCATGCGGGACCAAGCGGGAGCGCGGCCGTGCGGGCTTGTGGCCGACTACGCGAGGTGGTCGGCTGGGCGCGAAGGTGCGGCACGATGACGTGCACGACTCGACGGCGCGCTACAGGCATAGGCGATGCGCAGCGCGGGTGTGGTTCAACTGACGTTCTCGCTCACCGTTGCCTTGCGGCACTGCGACGGCCTTTCGACGGTGCGACAAGCGTGGCTTTAGGAGACGCTCACGGGCTCGGCGGCTCGGCGACGCGTAAGCATGGCTTCGAGCGCGTGGTGCGACCGATGGCGTGCCTGTGCAGGGCCGAGCGATTACATGGCCGTGTGCGGGCGGCGTGGCGGCGCGTAGGATGTGTGACCAGCAGCCGGTGACGTGAAAGGCGCACGCGGCTTTAGACGGTGGCGCATGGCTGGGCGCGTGTGGTCGGACGGCTTCGGGCTGGCGGTGCGAACGTGTGACTGTGTACGGGCATCACGTCAGTGGCACGTCTACGTACAGGTGGGTGGCGGCTGCGCGGGCATATTTTCCCTTTTTCTGTTCACTATTCATCCGATCTACAGTGCAATCGACATCCTCCCTTTCATACGATCTACCGATCAGCTTGGCCGGCGACTCCAAATCAACTAGCGATAGATTAGAGTGATTTGCACTGTAGAACAAATCTGGAAAACTAACTAGAAAATGCGATTCAATCCACGAGTGTATACTTTGACGACACCTTCTCAACTGTGTAGGCTAGAGAGCGTAGTCATGCTGATAATGTGTTGAGTAACCATCGTTGGCGAGTCCAGTCCGATCAGCACCTCGTAGACGAAGTAGAAGAATCGCATACATAGGTACAGAAAATAAAAGAGACATAGATATGGGGGCTCTTCTTCTTCTTTATTACTCTTTTCATTAGCTGTTTACAATGATTAACACCCCTATTATATAAACTAAAGACCCTACTAAAATTTTAGATGAGACGTCCACCCATAGAACATCTGATGGCCAAGCCCATGGTTTCCAACAATTTCCACCGATGAAGTTGGTTGGGTATGGAGCAACTGCCTGTCCAGAGTAGTACTTAACGCAGGGATCCAGGATGGACGTGATTGGCTGGTGGATGTCACGGTTTTGGGGTCAGACGGGTGACAGCGACGTCGTTCGCAATAAGAAACGTGGACAGACGGTTCTATTTACAAACCGTCTGTGGTAAATGTGATATCACAGGCAGTTCTATTTACAAACTATTTCTAGTATGTCTCCAATCATAGACAATTGATAAATAGAACCGTCTATGATATTCTATGTATCACAGACGGTTTTTAGTGGAAACCATCTATGATACTAGACCTCCACAAATGGTTTTTTGTGGAAACCGTCTATGATACTAGCCCTTCATAGACGGTTTCAACAAAAAACCGTTTGTGTTATGCATTATCACAGATGGTTCAAAAACCATATGTGATAACCGACTGTTATCACAGACATACAAATTCAAATGGTTCAAAAACTGTCTGTGATGACGGTTCCGAACCATCTGTGATGAAGTTTTGTGTACTAGTGTGTATTCTGAAAATGTGAGGATTGTGATTTACTAGTAGATATTGTGGAGATCTCGCCTCTAATCGATTAAGGACTGAAGCCAGCAAATCCAGTACTAAGACCTTATCATACAACCATATGTGCTAGGGTGGGGTAACCTTAGCTAACTAAGTTATCGAATCCTAGCCTTGTATAACAGTAGGAAGAAGTAGTGCGAGCATGACGAATGACAGGCAGGCCGACTGTAACATCCCAATTTTCAGGAGTTTTTGAAAAAATTTCAAAAATAAAAATAACCATTCGGTTTTGTTGGATTGCTTAAGCTTAACTTGAAGATTTTGGAAATTTGAAGATTTAATATGGATTAATCGAACTTCAACTAATATGAAAGTTTGGTTTAATTGGAGTTGTTCGTGCTCTAATGTTGCTTTCCTTCTTTGTCTGCCAGTTCAGACCTTCCTTGACCTCCTTGGACTTCCCCTCTTGGTTCAGATCTCCTTCGCGTTTAGACCTTCCCTGTGGTTTAGGCTTTCCCTTTTGGTTTAGACCCCCTTATCTGTTTAGACCTTCTTCTTGGTCTAGACCTCCTTTTCTATTTGAACCTTCCTTCGGTTTTGGCCTCCCCTTTGAGTCACCACCACCCCCGAGATATTCCAAGCTCAGGTTTGTGTTTTAAACATCCTTGATCTTCGAAATTTAAAGTTCGGGTGAACTTTCCCCTTCTGGATCTCTCTCTCATTTGAACCTTCTCCTCCCTGTGTTCATTTGAACCTCCTCGTGTTCATCTGAACCTCCCTTGTGTTCGTTTGGATTTCCCTCGTGTCCGTTCAGGCCTCCCTCTCGGTCCAGACTTCCATCACTTGTGGACCGTCCAATCTGTGTTGGACGGCCCGATCTGATGGAGCGTTCGGGCGGTCGAAACGTTCACATTATTTTGTATCGCCCGATCTGGTTGAACGGCTGGATCGCATTGCAACCTCTGGACGGTCCGAATGTTCCTTTCGTTCTGCTCCGTCCGATTGGAATCTGATAGTTCCAGCTACACTGCGCCTTTCCTCGCTATTGCTCCCTCTCCTTTTGTTTCATCTTGACCGTCAGGATCTCCTTTGAGTTCATCTTGACCGTCAGGACCTCCTTTGCGCTCATCTTGGTCGTAAAGACCTCTCTTGCGTTCATCTTGACCGTCAGGACCTTCCTTGCATTCATCTTGACTGTTAGGACCTCCCTTAGTTTCATCTTGACCATCAGGACCTCCCTTGCATTCATCTTAACCGTCAGGACCTCCCTTGGTTTCATCTTGACCGTTAGGACCTCCCTTATGTTCATCTTGACCGTCAGGACCTCCCTTGGTTTCATCTTGACTGTCAGGACCTCCCCCTTAGTCCAGACCTCCCCTTTTGTTCGGACCTCCCCGTCTATCAATCCTTTTCTCTCTCTCCGCGCGAGCGCGCTCAACCCGAGCCGTCCAATCGTGCTTGAACGGTCCGATGGCGCTGTGACATTCAGACGGTCCAAACATTCCCAGGCGTTGTGGATCGCTCGATCGAGTTTGGACGGCCCGATTGGAATGAGGCGTTCGGATGGTCCGAACATTCATTTCCTCTTTGGACCGCCCGATCAAAATCGGACGGCCCCGCTTCGCCGCACTTTACCTTGTTTCTCAGGACCTCCTCGTCCTCAGAATCTTAGGTCTTTTCACAAAGACCACCCTCTTTTGTCTTTTTGCAAAGACCACCTTTGCGGTCACAACCTCCCTTTGGGTCATGACCTTCTCTATGGTCTATTTGCAAAGACCACCTCCCGTGGTCTTTTTGCAAAGACCACCCTTTTGGGTCACGACCTCCCTTGAGGTTCAGACCTCTCCTTTAGGTCACGATCTCCTTTTTGGTCACGACCTCCCCTGTGGTCTATTTGTAAAGACCACCCTCATGGTCTTTTTGCAAAGACCACCCTTGCGATTACGACCTCCCTTGAGGTCAAGACCTCTCCTTTACGGTCACGACCACCTTTTCAGTGGGACCACCTTGTCAAGTACTCTGCTCAACTTCTTCTTTCTCTCGTCGTGTCCCAGTACCATAGGAGTCTATGCGCATTAAATGCCGTTGCATCGCATTAAATGTTGTCTTCTCCACCGTACCATTTTGACTCTGTTGTCACCTCTTTTACTTGCTCCCGTCGTGTGCATTTAATGTGTCGTCCTTCTCTCTCAGGACCTCCTCGTGTCTATATGAAGCACTAGAGAGACCTCTTGTTTCCATTTGCTTTCCCATTACTTTGGACCTCTCTTCCAGCTTAGACCTCCCCTCCAGAGCTCTTTCTTTCTTGTTTGAAGCTCCAAAGCTAAGTGATTCAAATCCCTACCTCTGCTTTTATTCCATCTCTCTCTCTTAGCTCTTATATGGTTCTTTTGTTGGAGTTTTTGCGGATTCGCTTTATTTATTTGGTTCTTTTCGCTCGTATAGGATCCAGCTGCCCCGAAGAGTTCTTGGACCCGGCAACCTCGACTGAAGCAACTCAACCCTTTACTGGAGGCAAGTCATAGACCTTTGATCATGTTGAACCCATTTTGCAAAAAGTATCTTGCTTGATATCAACTTGCATGGCTATTTGTATAAAAATGGTTTTGGGAGTAGTTAAGCACCACTTGCCAATATGACTCCTTGGTATGGTTGAAAACAACATGTTGACATGTATCTTTGGATCACCATAGGAGGGGTTATCTTAGTTGGACCTGTTGTTGTAACCAACTTGGGTGTGTATTATTGCTTAGACCTGCTATAAGTTAGACGGTAGTCTTGTTCACATGATTCAATAAATGTTATTCTTACCCCAGCGCACACGGTTTGTGGCATGTATTGTAACGGCCTGTGTTGCTGATAATGCGAAGTGTGGCCTGTGTGTTGCCACAAAGATCAAGGTCGCTATAACTAAAATTTGTGTGCTAGGACGGGTGGTCGCCCTGGTCAAGTTGAACCCAACAATGTTAAACTAGACTAAATGAGCTATGGAATCGTGGTGCGATACCAGCGATAAAGCGATCAGGCGCGAGATCACGGCCAGACATTTGTGGTGCGACACTGCTGTTAATAAAAGATGTTGCGCCATGACCAGGGTAGTCATTTGGCCGGGTGAACCAAAAATATTTTAAGCTCAGGCGAGTGATCTGTGGCAAGGGTGGAATGCGTGAGGCAATGTGGGAGACAGTATAGGGTGCGGGAGGCACTTAGGTGCGCGAGGCACATGGGTTGTGGATGGTCTTGCCTGAGCAGCCAACTAAGGACTTAACCTTGAACCATTGATCTGGGCCATGCCGTGCAACCACAAGTCTAGGATGGGGTGGACCTGGCCAACTAATTGGCAATGCTCTGTCTTGGTTCTGTTTTAGATGGGAACACAAGAATAGGGGCCAAGACGGCGAAACCTTAGCGATCGGAACCGAAGTCGAGTAGAACCTTGTAAAGGCCTTGTGATAATCTTTTAGTCGCACACCTCAAAAATGTGTGAGCGGATAGTATAAGATGATTATCTCTTGTGGGTAAAGCTGTACAACATCTGTAGAGTGTAAAATATATTCGAATAGCCACGTCCTCTGTTATGGACATGCCCGGTTCTTTCACGCAAGGGGTAGATTGTTTTCTAAAAAAAAGGTGGTCTTGGGAGCTCTAGAGTTATCTAGGGAACTCTGGAGTTGGTGCTCCAGAGAGGTTGTGGGTGGACCTCGAGGGGCTGGGTGGTCCTTGAGTGGTCTGTGCTGTGAACAGGTGTTCACGGTTGGTTTTCGAAAGAACTTGTTTACTTATGTATTATCTCTTTCAACTTGTGCTTTTACAATCTACTTATTGTATATCCTGTAAATGCTGTTTTATGCAAACTAACCATACAGCTCTTCTTTGTCAAGCCTTGCATGAATATTAATGCATTCATTTCCCTATGACTTGCTGAGTACATTCAAAGTACTCATGGCTTTGCGCCCACTAGTTAATCAGCAGCCGAAGGCCTCCCAGGGAGCTCCGAGCTCTTTGAAGAGGAGTTCTTTGAGAACCTTGCGCGCTAGGAGACATCCTCCACTTGATGGCCAATGGGCTTGTCGATTGGCCCTATGAAGTGTTTTGTTTCGCTGCAGTTTTCTTTTGATGTTAGCCCTGCGTGGCACATCTGTAAACAAGCTTGACCGAAAGGTCTTTTAATAATATTAATTTGTCTGCTTCATCTATTGTTTGTTGTATGGATGTGATGTCACCACTTGTTAATTCTGTGCGAGCTAGCGTGCTGATCTTGGGACTAGCGCATTGTGCGTAGAGGCTGAGACCTCCGGGTGGGCTTGGCAGGACCTCTGGGTGGACCTTCGAAGTCCTCCTGGGTGGTCCTAGAGGCCCCTCTGGGTCATCCTGGGAGACCTACGGGTGTTCTTGGAGGACCTCCCAGACCTCCAGGTGGTTCGGTTGGACCTCTTGGGTGGTCCTAGGAGAACCCTCCGGGTGCTCCTGGGTCAGGTTGTCACACTGACACAACTGCGGATGCCTCACTTTGACGGGTTTCTATCCGGGCGAAGTGAGGGACTCACTTAGCGGGTTTCTATCCGGGTAAGTGAGGCTGCTCATTCAATGTGTACCTTCATTATTATTATCCCGACAGATGAGGATAAAGATTCGCAAGACTAGTGCAAGGTTAGGGCTAGATAATGTAAAGGCTGTGTCGCGAACTCTAGGCTACTTACATTCGGTAGTGAGCAGTGATATAGAGATATTCCAGGCAACTGGAATACCGCGTACTATGGGTAAAGTTGCACACCTTTGCAGAGTGAAAAACTATTCGAATAGCCGCGCTCGCGGTCATGAGCATGCTTAGTGCAGCTGGTATGGCAGTAGCTTTGCTTTCCAAACTGTTTTGTCACAAAAGATTGGGGTAATGACATAGGGTTTTTCTTTTGTTGAGTTAAGTGCCATGTCTATGGCCGAGTTGCTATGTCTATAGTGGGACTACCATTTCTATGGCTGATTTTGCTATGTCTATAGCAGTACTGCCATTTCTATGGTTGAACATGAATTTGTCAGTGCCATTCCTATGGCAGAATATTAATTATATTTTTGCTTGCAACCGATTAGGGTTGTGGGTATTGTTATTATTTGTTCAGTTACTTTACTTACTGTCATGTACTTACTTTTTCTTAAACTGCTATTTTAAATTCCGTTAGAAATTATTACTTATGAATATTGCAAATAAACCTAGCTTCGAGCAAAAGAACTTGTAGAGTAGAGCCTCTTTATTTGATAGCCTTGCATCTAATATAACTTTTGGGATACACTTCAAGTCTTACTGAGTATACAAGTACTTAATCTTGCTAATATTGTTGTTCAGAGATCGAAGATGCGCAAACGCCAAACGTCGAGTTCTTTTCTTTCGGCACCAAGGTGTTCGGTGACGGATCTACCAAGACCTTGTTCCTTGCCGGTTGCCTACGGGATCAAATGGGCATGTTGCTGGACTTTTGCTACTATTACTGTGTCTTCCGTTGCTATTTATTTTGCTTACTCTGATGACTGCATTTATTTGGCTGGTCGATCGTTGTTGTAATAACTGTTGTAATAGCTTAAGTAGAATACCCTTTTGCTTTACTTTAGTGCGAATTTGTATGGATGTGAATGTCAAATGTTGTGAATGTGTGTGGTAGCCATGAATCCTGGGACTGGCACGGTATACACATAAGATCTTCGGGTATTCCACGCCTGTGGGTCTGACAGGTAAAATCCCTAAAACTGAGCCCCTCAACTTCCTTTTTGCATGTTGTATCCATCTCAATTAATGTGAGTGCTTGACGTTGCTTGTAGGATCCAGGACAAACTCGTGCTCTGACTGTCTCCAGAGCACACACCGCAAGACACCTTCATGCCATTCCTAGCCCCGGTGAGTTTGGCCTTTGATGTTTGCGCGCCGCAATGTGTCTTAGGACATAATCAAGATTTCCCCTCAACTTATTGCATACATACTTCACAGGAACCTTTGGATTTTGAGTTTGCCCTATTTTCGGCCGACGACCTTACTTCCTTCCCCATTGTTGATCTAGTAAGTTATTTCTCGGTTCCATGTAAGGATACCATCTCCTCCACTCCCTGAAACTTTCCCAACCACTATTTGGTTGTCTCTTTGCACAGATTTTCTCCTCCACGTGAAGCCCTCCGCTATCGTCGCCATTACTAGCGCTAGCTTCTCCCCAAGCTTCTCCAACCTCACCATCCTTCTGGTAAGCGATGGAACCTCTAGGAAGCTTATGCATGCAATGGTTTGCTCAATGCATCGTCAAATGGTCATATGCACATGGGCCATAGGGGCGCTGCCGCTCATTGTTGGCTAGCCATCGTTATAGGACACCTCAACCGTCGCCGCCACCACCACCATGAGGTCCTTAATCCTTCAAGGGTTCCATTCCTACCCTTGGCCGGTGCCGCAGTGGCCGGAATCGCTGGCGAGACTCCGGTCAAATTCGAGCTCGGGGCTGCTTTGTTGTTGGAAGCCTCGACAATTACTATAGCAATTAAAGCACCAAATCATGGTCGTTAAGACCTAATTAATGCTTGACTGAGTTAATGACTAGTACTTAATAGCCCTCAGTGTAGTACATGCAGGTCTGGGCGTTAAGTGGTTAGTTCACGAGTTTGTGAGCCGGTGAACCAAGCACATGGGTTCGGTCCATGCACTATTTTCGTGGACTGAGTCTATGACAACCAGGCCCCACCTGTTAGGAGATTTAATTCAGAAATTTAAATGGAAATGAACACTGTGCTGTGGTCCCTACTTGTTAGTGATAGAGGCTAGGTAAGCCCAGGTATAAGAAGTACTAAATTCTTTTAGAAATTCCGAATTGAATTATTATTGCAGTGTAAATTCAAAGAACTTCAAAATTTCATAACTAATTCATCTTAACTCCAAAATGAGTGAAACCAATTTTGTTGGTATTAATTTTTTATGCACTTTAATTAAAATAGTTATGAAATTTGTTTCCGTCACAGAAAATAATGATCTTGGATTTTTGCTCCAGAACCGAATTATTTTTACACTAAAAATGTTGTTAACTTTGAAAATTCATAGAAAATGCAAATTAACTCCAAATGGGGCGATTCAAGTTTTGTTGAACATAACTTTTTATTATATTTATAACCATGTAATCCTTATATCCACCTCTGTTCTACAAATTTTTACTAAATAATTAAAATCAGATGAACAGTAACAGAAGTGAATTTTTTAGCATTTTCTAGAATCTGATTTTCAAACTGCTATAACTCTCTCATATAATCTCAAAATGGAATAATTTTGCACCTAAATTCATATAAAATCAAGATATTACTGATGTATAAATTTCATGCATTTGTGAGCTTTTTGAGTTTTTGGCTATTTCTCGGTGTTTATTCGATGTCGTTATTTCTATATAGTCCGAATTTCCACAAGTCGACGATTACGCCACCGAGAGTGTATAACTTGACTTTCAGCAAGGCAAGCATAATTTGAACTTTGTTTTTGCATCATATTGATCCTAGCTTTTGATAAGTTAGTATTTTGAAATGCAATGATATTGCTTGCATGCTATTTTGATATGTATCGCTTATGAGTTAGATAGTTATGTCTTATCCTTGTTGTTATCCTTATATTTCCATTACAAATATGCTTAAGAGTAGATGTTGTGATGATATATCTATTATATGGGTATGCTTAGCCATGCGGGTCTAGACAATGCGTTAGATCGGTTGGCAGGATTAACCCGTTAATTATGGGAAACACCGAACTTTTCTTATCTATGATTTTGTCTAGATTTTCGTATCTGGTTCTTGAGTTAAAACTTTGTTTATTTCAAATGAATTTTTGGTCTAGACAAGTGGTTGGTAGTGTGGGTGCCTTTGTGCACAAGACTCGAGTATTGCGGTTGTCATGTCTGGACCATTAAGGACCGAGCCATGGGCTGTCATTCCAAGTAACTATCATACTTCCACACGCGGGATATGGGTACCGTTCGGTTAAGTAAGGGGAGAGTTTTATTGAGTTAAGTCTCAGGTGGTGTGAGGACATTTGTGTTCGATCATCTGTTCGTAGGACCCGATGCAATTTTCTAGAATGTGCATGGGAGCACTATTTTTCTTTCTTTACATTGTATCGGTATCTCTAACACAACTTGCGAGCCCGCTTAGCGAGCTCTATCAGTATCTTGTACTAAGTTGGGGTTCATCTCGCAAGGGGGACTCATCTCAATAGGGCTTTCTTGTTAAACAATACTGAATCTCGATCTTCCCTAGCCAACATATCTAAGGAAGTGTGTTATTCTCCAGAGGTTTACGTGCTAGTTGAGTCATGTGGGTAAAGTATACACCCCTGCAGGGTTTAAATATATTCGAATAGTTGTGTCTATGGTTACGTATGACCACTTGGTTTGGGAGACATCATCGTTAGACTCTAATTAAAATTCGATGAGGGCTAGAACTCGGGATCGGCATGAATGGGATATTCATGCACTTTAGTTTAATAAAGTGGGTAGCCACTTTGGTATTGTTTAGGCTATATATTTATCACTGTTATTCATATTGCTTTTGTCAAAAATCTGTTTTCTTAATGGCATTTACAAATTAGTATGTGTAGGGTGAAAACTTGTGCAATTTATGCAAAACTAAGCCACTAAAGAATCTCTTTTGGATAGCCACTAGCATATAGAATTTTTACTTTGTGTAAGACTTGCGAGTGCAATTTTGTACTCAACCCGGTTCGGCTTGTTTAGGTGAGGAAGACTTTACGCCCGATGAGTTCGTTAGCACCGATTTAGGCGATGCTAACGAATAGTGATGTTTCTAGCTCACAATTGGTTGTCTTGGGTTTTTGGGCACACTTGCTAGACCTTCTGGTTTATTTAACTTGCTTCTGCAGCTACTTGATGCTAAACTTTGAATTTGGCCGGTCGGCTGCTTTGTAATAGTCGTAGACTTAACTGCTATGTTGTATGCCTTTTGGATTATCAATGTATGAATGTTGTATGATTTTGATTGACGTTGATAAAGGTATGTGCGTGTTGGTCGCTGATCTTGGGAGCCAGCACATGACACATACCCGCTATTTTGGAATCCTCTTTAACTCCTTTAAGTGTGTACTCGGGTTGTTGGAGAGCCGGCTATCATGAGGCCCAGAGTTATTTTCATAAGACCGGGAAGGGCTCGGTCTTATGGAAATAACCCAGGGGTCCTCACAATTTATTGGTCCCCTGTTGTGTCAGACCTTGGAAACTAATCCCGAATTACTATGTGTTTACTATGGTAGTCCCATGTCGGGACCTGAACATGCAAATCCGGACCCTCTGTGTATTCTACACTAGTCTCATATCCAATAGCTAGCTCATACAGTGACAACATTGATGAAAATCATATCCATATAACGAAACTACTAAGAAATAAGCAAATTATTATTATATAATAGCAACATACCTTATGGTCAAAGTTTATATAGTTTACCACGTAGGACTTAAAATACCAATAGAACTTTTGCAGCGGAAATAAGATAACTTGTGGTGGCCATCCCACATGCCCACGTACCATCGAGTGGGGTGCGCATCCTAATTCGCATTGTCTTCAAATTACTCCTCGTAGAACTCTGGATTTCCGGATTCTTCCTTAACAACTGATTGACAATGGTATAAAACCGTGAGTACATAAAGTACTCAAGAAGTTGTAGAGAAAAGTATGCAATTAATATTCATTCAAGGCTTGAACAAGAAATAGTTGTATGGTTATTTTGCAAAAAAACAATATTGAAAGTATATACAGTAAATAGATTAAAAAGCATAATTAAAAAGATTAAATATATAAGTAAACAAGTACTTTGAAACGATCAGCCCGTTCACTTCCCAACCAACAATCAGTGAACTATCCATTCACTTCCCATCCATACCTCCATCCAAACATTTTATGACATCTCTATACCTCATATGAAATCATCCGGCATTATCCATAACTAGGTACACAACGATTCGAATAGTTTTTAACACTCTGCAGAGGTTATACAATTTATTAAAAGTTGACACTAAATGTACGTTCAAGGCATGGTGCATTGATGTACACATAAAAACGGAGATAGAAACATGCATTCTTATAACTACCAGAATTCAGCCTATCCCTGACGGCAAGAAAGCGTCAAAGAGAGGCGCAAAAATATAGGTAAAATAATTAGAGTGGATAAAAGATGACTGTCCTTTCACAAAGAACCTCTAATCACAGAAGGCACTAACTAGCTTCCTTTTGCTAGTACTCGCACGCGCGGCCAGTATGAATATCATGTGCTCATCATTTCATTAGCTAGCTCACGCGCGGCAACGATCGAGAACATTTACGTGCATGTTTAGCTAATCAATATACTGGATTGAGTATATGCCTATCATTCTGCTTTACCTTTCAAACTTGAGCATTTTGCCGCCAGTACGTACCTAGGGGAGTCGTATATGCTACCAAACACATGCAAGCAGCTAGCAAACAGTTAAGCAAATCCCTGTAGCTAGGTCATTAAACAAACAACCTAGAATGGAACAAATCACTGGCGGCTTAATATGCTAATTTGTCGCCGGCACATGGATCCTTTCTTGTCTATTATATAGCCCACACTATATTGGGAAAAGAGTTCTAACCGATCTAAGAGCATCTACAATAGTCAATAGCACTTGTTACTAAGGGAGGGACACGTAGGACCGGAAAGACGACTAGAGGGGGGTGAATAGACGCTTTCTCTATTTTTCACCTCAATCGAACTCAACACTACTTTCACTCCAATAGCTATGAAAGCTATGAAGATCTGTATACAGGCACAGCAGATAACCTGTGTTGAATCCGATCAAACCCTTAAGAAAAAGACTACAAACTACTCAAGACCGCACGCACATGCACACAGCTGTAGCCCACACAGGATGTCTAACACCAGAACACAAAGAGCCGAGCCGACAAGCAAAATTGCACAGCAAGAATCCACTCTCAGACACAGGACGAGTGCTGCATCAAACCTCACAGTCAAGACAAGGCAACTCTAAAGACCAGAGGTTCTGTTTCTCGGGCTTCTACAGGCGCTCTTCTTTTTCTACGCGCTACAGTGCTGAATTTCGCACAGGCCAAGCCTCAACAGATGCGCCGCCACTCCTTATCTTTTTCTGCACCAAGCACTCACTAGGCACAGAATCGGATCAAATGGGACAAGCAAAAGAACAGCCTCATCAAAATAAATCCGGACAGCACAGGCCGCAGTAAATGAAACCACACAGCAAGCCAAGCAAATTATAAATCCGAACAGCTCGGTCACAGTAGTCACCAAAATCAAATCAAGTCAACATCAAAACAGTGAACAAGTCCTCTTGCATGCAAGAAGCAGATGCAGTTCTTCATCCGGACAACAACAAGCGCATTAACAAAACCAAAAACCGAGACGCATCAACACGCACAGGAAACACTGCTTTTCTGCCGGGCCGCCAGGAGCTTTTCACACGGGCTACAGGCGCTACAAGCTGAACACAGATCAACAACTATGCAGCCAAACAAAAAAACAAAGACTAGAAAACAGTAAACTGCCTAGTTCACTTTTTCTTTAAAGATCTACACACGCGCGCAGATTTTTTTCGGGAGGAAAACCGGCCGCTGAACAGGCTCCAACTCGACCCAGATTTTCAGAAGGAAACCACACAAGTGAACAAGCTAGCAATAAACCGAAATCACATCATTAAGCAGGTGCATCAATGAGCAGCCAGGGCAATCAATATGCAGCCGACCAAATCAACAACAGGAAGCCAAATCACGGGAGGACAAGCTGCTGCCAGATCTGGTTTTTCTCATGGGCACACACTGCCAGCATCAAACGGCTGCAACAAAGAAAAACTCACAGTGCCGAGCGATTCTTGCGGGGAAACAGGGTGCTGTCGGTTTCTATCAGAGGAATCGGCCGCCGCACAGAGAAACTCAAAACCAGAATCATACAGAGGAAAAACGGCGATAAACTAAAACGCACAAGCAGAAAAAGTGATCAACTACAGCTGCCTAGAACAAACGGCCACCACGGGCCTCTTTTTCAGGCGCATCTACAAGCGCTCAACACAGGCGCCATGGCCGCCGCCAAGAAGCTTTTCATTTCTACAGAAGACAGGGGGCGCCGCCACTCCAGATTTTCTTTGTGGTCTACAGGAGGCCACCACACAAAGGCTCTCCAGATTTTTCAAAAGCACCCCTAACAGAATATTCCATCTCAGCCCTTTTATAGGGTAACCTCTAACCCTAAAAACCTGAGAAGATTTACCCTAACGGTTACGCCCAACATCAACTAACACACTCGCACGCATTTCAAAGCGCCGTCTTCATCGTCGATTGATCTAAACCGCTTCACCATGCGCCGACCACGCCGCGCTTAGTCAAAGGTCACTACAAGATTTGGTAAAATTACCAAAATACCCTTTCGATCTTTTCCAAGACCGAGTCCAACTCGCTGAAGCAATCGCCTACCTCGCCACGTAGGTTGATCAACGGCTCCATGTCGCCAAGTCTCTCCTGCTCGATCCCACCGCACCATCGAGCACTTCAGAACGACTTCTGCCGCTGATCCAACCAACAAGATCGAACCGCCTGCTCGGTCATCTATGTCCATTCTCAAGGCCCGCTTGAGTCCTCTCGACCTCACCCGCATCCATGACTGTTTCGACCTCACTCTCCAAGCTTAGTCCCGATCCACTCGCCATCGATCATTATTGACCGAAGCCACCGCGACAAAGAATAGACAAGCAAACACGAATCCTAAACAAGTTCTTCACAACTTGACCCATGTTAGTGAAAACATGCAATATGCAACACATATACATTAACAAATATGGATATGACCTAACCCATAATCAATTCACCACATATATCAACATTCAAGATAAAAGCCGGCCGACTGGCCACGACACGACAGATCTGAAACTTTGTCGAAAACACGTGAAACTTCAAACCAAAAGCCACATTGCCAATTGTTTCATCATCCTAAGATCATGGGCATATCCCATGATATCCACAGGACACATCAGCATTTAAGTGATGTGGATGAGAGATAGTGAGGAGTGAATGTGAGTTTGTTACTAGATAAAGAAACAAGCAAGTTGTTGGTACGAAGATATAAAAAATAACAAAATACTTGTTGGAGACTTGCTTGTTACTAAAAACTCATTTTGTGGGTCATACACACTTGTAGCCATTAATGTCTTAGATAAAAGCTTAAGAAACAGTCCATTAGAAGGTTTGTTTCTTTTTATTAGACCAAGTACTCTCTCTCCTCTTAGTAACAAGCTAAGAGATCTTATAGCTTGATATTAAGAGGAGAGAGAGTACTCAGCCTAATAAAAAGAAACAAGTCTTCTAATAGATTGTTTCTTGAGCTTGTGCCTAAGACATTAATTGCTACAAGTATGCATAATTCTTGATGATCAATAATGAAGTACAACTTTGTGACCTACATATTTTTGCTCATTTATCATATTAATAATGAAGTCGGGCTGCACAAGTGATCCGGTAGATAGTTTGCTTGTAGACAGTGGGACCCACAAAACACATTTTTAAGTAACAAGTAAGTCTCCAATAGAGTATTTGGTTATTTCTTGTATCTTGGTATTAACAATTTGCTGATTTCTTCATCTAAAAACAACATTACCTTCTCTCCTCACATTCTCTCCTCTATATTACCTAAATGCTAATGTGACAACTCATTAGTAACAAGTGACGTGGGCTGTTGTAGATGTTCTAAGAAACAAACTATTGTAGATGCTCTAACACAGCTTACAAGAAAGAAAAAAAGTGAAAGACGACATGCTGTATTGGGAAAGCAAGGTGTCGCTTTTTTTAAACTTGGAATTCAAGGTGTCCCTTGATTACAATTTTTTTTTGTGGGCTTGAATACAATTTTTCTGTAGTGTGCTTGATTA
Source organism: Phyllostachys edulis (assembly GCA_036346405.1). Lineage (NCBI taxonomy): Eukaryota > Viridiplantae > Streptophyta > Magnoliopsida > Poales > Poaceae > Phyllostachys > Phyllostachys edulis. Next base: position 44,038 of record JAYEVD010000780.1, read on the forward strand.
CGATTGTTGATTGTTTTACCAGCCCTTGATTACAGGAGTGTTTATATTCATATTGTTGTCTTAGACTCATGTTCCTAGAGGGAGTGAACAAAAAAATTCAACATTACAGACTCAATCTACCCCCTTCACATAATTTAAATGGTGCTTTTTCTACCACACACTTAATTATTTTCTCTCGGACGCTATTACCACACACACAAAGTATTCTCTCTCATCTTTCCCAAATAATTATGAGAAGGTACTTGGGTAATATCCTCACATAGCTGTCTATGAAGCTAACTCTAAGAACAAATCAGCACAAACTTTGTATCGAGACCAAAATAGGAGATATGAACCGATCAAACAAACGACCAAGTGGTTAATTGTATCGAACCAGGAGAGGACCTTCAAGTCCGTGTAAACATCATAATCTTACCTTTATTAAAGCTCCTGGGATTGGAGCTCAGCCAGCACCTCCACGTCGCCCGGAGATCAGCGCCCGTCCGATCGTGTGGCCGCGCTGCCGTGGCGTTGTCCGTTGCCGCCCGATGCTGTCTGACTGATCCGGCCGTCTGCCGTTCGATTGTGTTGGTATGGTTTCGTGTCGTTGGATCTCGCTTCTGGCAGGGGTGTTGGCGCAGCCGCTGCCTTGCGCGGCGTGTGCTTGGGTTTGCCGCATGCCTCCTCGTTTACCTTGCCTCCCGTTGTTGCGAGCCGCTGCAAGTGGGCCTGGAGCCAGCTGGTCCTGTTTTTCAGTGCCCGTGCATTCCAGTTTTGAGTTCCTGTGCGTGAGGTGGGTCAATACGTTGCCTTGTGAGTCCATGCTTGGCTACAGCACACCCACAGCGTCTCATTTCTGCCGTCCGGTCACAGAGGCATGGGACGCGCGCCCACATTTTGGCGCAGCGGACGCAGAGCGCTTGCGTTCCCCCAGGACGGTTTCGTTCGCATTTTTACCTGGTGTTCGGTTGCCTCTTCCGCTGCGTGTGGGCCACGGTTTAGGTGAGTCCCATCGTCGCCGCGCCCGTTCGTACTGAAGCCAGAGCACTGGCGTTTTTCCAGGCAGCTCACACACGCGTAGGGCCACGCGCCACGCAAAATTATTTGGCTTGGCTCAGATTGGTACTGCTGTTGGCTTTTGGCTCTTTCACTGCGTGTGGGCCAAGGATTTGGTGGGCCACGTCGTCGGCGAGTGTTGCGTTTTTGACCCATGCCTGACTTCGGTACGAGCTCGTTTTGCTTCGTGGGTTCTCTCCTGCTATCAGCGCAGTTTGCGTTTAATGCCGTCGCTATGCGCTGCCAGCGGTCCTTGCGCCAACAGTACTTTGGCCGGGTCATGCGTTTAATGCCGTCGCTGTGCGTTGCCAGCGGGCCTTACGCCAACAGTGCTCTGGCCGGGTTTGACCGTTACGTTCTTTGGAGACCACTTCAGCGCCGTTGCGGCTGTCCGTGCCCGTCCGCGTGTCGAGACGTCGGAGTTACGTTGGGCCGCTTCGGCCTTCATGGCTCGTTCGATTGTGCCTCCATTGTTCGGGGCCGTCCGCACCGTATATGGACTTACGCCTGTGCATTACGGAGATGGCCAGTGCTGCACAATGCGTGCCATGTGCCATTCTTTGCGTTGCTCATCTGGAACTATCTTTAAGCCTATCCAATCCTATCGTCTCCCCGCCGATCCGATTTTTCTTGCTTTTACACGCCAGACGCTTCTCCGCCTTTGGTTATTTCCATTATTCTTTCAGGTTGCACTTACGGTTCCTTGCTCCTTTGATTATCCATCCTGCGTTCCCGACCACGAGTTCGACATTATGGGTTACCAACATGATCTTCGCCCTCATAGCTCTTGCCTTAATGGCTTTTGAGCCTCGCATTTATGATTTTTTTGCGCCTAACTGCGTGGTTCGCTTTGTTTCTTGCGGTGTTAGCCGCGATTGCTTTCACGTGATCCGCACCTAAGCGTCCTCGCGGCCAGAAACCACGCAGTTAGCCAGCACGTTTCGCATGGCTCCATGTTTTTCGGCTGTTTCGCTGTACTGTTTCCTTACATTGCTTCGTGCATTTGGGCCACAGGACCCTCCTCCCTGTCTTGTTGTTTGTTTGGTTCGTCCAGTTATGTCGTGTGTCCCTTGGGTATGCCAGTCTTGGACATGGACCCGTTGCGCATGGCTGCCTTTTCTCTTGTTTTCGTTCTTTTATTTTTTTTCCCTTGCGATATTCGTTTCTCTGCTTGTCCTCCAGAGTCCTAGAGCTCAGGTCACAGTCCATCATCTCCACAGCTCTATTCCCCTTCTCAAATCATAGCTCAGGTGTGCTAGATCCGTCGTACGAGCTTTGATTTTTGAAACACACTTGTTCCATGTCACAGCCGAGTCTTGACCGATGCCCTAAACAATTGCATGCCGGTGGCGTCGCGTGCCTGTGCCTAGAAGGAAGAGGACGGTTCACGACGCAAGATCGTCCATAAAACGGTTTATGGTCTTCCTTGGTCAGGTTGCCGACTCGCCAAATTGCCGAACCGCTTCACGAAGCGTGACCAATTACAAGGCCGTGATTCGTGATATCGCTTTTTCTATCTTCTTCTACTTTTGTTTTTCGTTTGATTCTTCGGTTTTCTAGTTGTCCACAATCTTGGATTTCAGATCACGATCCTCCATTTCCATGCCTCCATTCCAACCGTCAAACCTCACCCCAAAGAAGAGAGGCCGAAGACTGACGCTTCCGCCGTCTCTAGCCCTAGCCAAGACCATCAAAAGAAAGCCTTGGGCATGGGTCACGCCGCCTCGCAAGGAGAGCGCCTAGCAGCAGTGTTCTTCGCTTGGTTTCTCACTTCTCCTTTCTTCTCCATGGTCCTCGATTCAGATCGCAGTCCTCCATTTCCATGGCCGCATTTCATTCGTTAGACGACGACCCAGCTGTCTAAGGCGACGAGGCCCGAAGCCGCCGCCTATTATTTGTAGGTCCAGCCAAGACCACGAGAAGGAAATCCCCGCGGTGGCGCCGCTCAGCGGCGACATCGTGCACGGCAACAACAAGGAGGCGCTCTTTTGTGCGTCGCGCCACCATGCCGTTAGCTCGTCGGAGCGTTGTCCTACTCGCCGAGCGCGCTGGTCCCACCTTGCTTCCTACATATCACGCCGTTCCTTCCGCATCAGCCGTTGTCTTGGCGCATACCGCTTCTGGGCCTCGTGGCCTGTGCCGTGTTGCATCAAAGATAGCACTGCTCCTACCTAGTAAGGGAATCAAACCGAGATTTCGCCCACCTCGCTTTGTCTCACTGCCCGCCATCGCTTTGATCGCTCCTCTTGGATACTTGCTTTACGCTCGCTTACGCCTTTCCTGCGGTCTTCGTTTCGCCCCATGCCGATAATCCGCTTTTGTGCATGCTTGCCTTTGTGTCTCAGATCGATTGTTTTGGTTGTTCTTTGCAGGGAATAGTATTAACGCTTCACGGACTTTCGATCGTGGTTGCCAACCGCCCTGGCAGCTTCCACGTCCCTCTTGCTCCTCCAGGTACGGCTCCTCTTGCTTTGCCCTAGATGATTTTGCTGATAGCTGTGTACTGATGGATGCTGCCATCTTGCTTGCTGATGTGCTATTGTGCCCAAATGGTTAACGGTTGGTGCAGTCCAAGAATAGATACAGTTAGCCCTGTGGATGCTTGCTTTACGTGTGTTTACCTCTTCCCTGCGTTTCCGTTCGCCCCATGTCGACAATCCGTCTTTGTGCATGCTTGCTTTGCATCTGTGCTGATAGTTTCTGTTGTTGTTTGCAGAGAATAGTATTTACGCTTCGCGGACTTTTAATCGTGGTTGCCAACCGCCCTGACACCCTTCGCGTCTGCCTTGCTTCTTCGGGTGCGTCTTCTCTTGCTTTGCCCTAGATGATTTTGCTGATAGCTGTGTGCTGATGGATGCTGCCGTCTTGTTCGCTGATGTGCTATTGTCACCGAATGGTTAACAATTGGTGCAGTCTAAGAATAGATACAGTTAGCCCTGTGGATGTGAGGAATGGTTTTCCTTCTGTGATGACATATGTCTCATTAAGTACTGTGTACTTCAGCCAATTCCAAATGTTGCCTGTTGTGTTGTGAGGACGTAGTTCTCTTTGTTTCCTTGGGCGGTGGTGCAATAAATGTGCATTACACTTACTTGGCTCATGTTACATACCGAACAATGTGTCAAACATTCTAAGAGTTGTTATGATTGGTTGTGAGTTAGTTTGCTCTTACTTCGTCTTTGGTTATGAGCATGTAGTTTTACATGGAAAGTGTATGCATGTACAGACTTGTTTTCGGATTGTGCAAGGGAATGCTAGGAAGTGTTTCTGTTCACTGATAGTTGTGTAATCGATGTACCAAAGCTAAGATTGCAAGTGAGATAGCAATTTTTGTCTTGCAAAGGGACAATCTATGGTGGCGTACAATCACTTAGTATTGATGTGTGCTTATCATAGATAAAGACTAGCCTAACAGTTAATTGGTTTGGTAGCCGCAGGCTGTTTTGGCTAATTTTCTGTTTGATATCCTTTGTTGGTTTATTTTTGCTTAGGTTTAGTATTCAAGTTTTCATTGATGGTAGGTGTATGCTTTTTGACTTATCGTGGTTCGCTACACCAAGCTCATTGTTCACCAATGGTTGTGTAATACGGACAACCAACTAACTAAAATTGCAAGTGAGATAGCAATTTTTGCCTTGCAAAGGGAGAATCTATGTCGGTCACAACCGCTTATATTGGTGTGTGCTTATCGCAGATAAAGCCTAACCTAACAGCTGATTGGTTTGGTTGCCGCACGCTATCTTAACTAATTTTCTGTTCAATATGCTTTGTTGGTTTCTTTTTCACTAGGTTTAGTATTGAAGTTTTCATTGATGGTGGGTGCATGCTTTTTGACTTATCGTGGTTCGCTACAGCAAGCTCATGTATTCTGTTATAGGTTCTTGCCTGTGTTCGGTTTTGTCCCAGCTATTTTCTATTTGCGCTCAAACGTTTTCCGATGCCGATAGGCCGCCGGCGCATCGGTGACCCTGGTAGGTTATGCAATGATGATGTAGTCGTGTGCCTTTTGCTGATGTCGTCTCGCTCTTCTGTCTAACTTATGGACGCTTACGCTTACTTCTACTATACTTATATATGGCCGCCGGATGCCCTCGACACCGCCTCAGATACCTTCGCCCCTTGGTTCTCGCTCTCACATCTAGGTGCGTTCAGATACTTGTTCTGGGTTTTGGTGCACAACACCGATCTATCTTATCTATCAAACATTCAACGCCTTTTGCTCGGCCGACGATTTGCTCACGTTACGCTGATCTACCTTATCTATTAAACGTCCAACATCGTTTGCTCGGGTTGGTGCGTGCTATGCTCAGGTGTGTTGTTCCATGTCTGGCCTTCAGTTGCTCAGCGGTTGTTCTTTCGTTTCCCTTTGTTCATGCCCCATAAAAATTCATTAATCTTATTTCCCTTCTTGTTTTGTCCGTGCTTGTGCCGATGCTTCCGGTTCATCCTTCTTCGCTAGCGTCTGCTGCACACGCCAGTAAAAGTCACAAGCCCTACACATTTCCTCGGCCTTCTATTTATCTATGCTGTCTGCATGTGATTTGTTCATGTATCATTCTTCCATTGTATGCTATAGGGGATCACTTTTGGCCTATTGTATCTCTTGATATGGCGAGGCAAAATCGACGGAGGCGGCTCCTCTCCAACGAGCGCCGGCTGTTTCATACTCAGGGTCATACGTTAGCCTCAGCTTTCCTAACCCTCGCCTTCTACTTTTGAGAAAAATACATTCCTTTCTTTCACCGATGTTTCAAGCTTTTATGTTTTGGGGGTTTACCATGTCTAAAAAAGGTTCTATGCAGGCTCTATACCGAGAGGCCCATTTGTCAGCCCGGCCTTTCCTTTGCCGATTGATTATGTCCAAACACTAAAAGGTTGGTTCAATCGGCTTCCCTCCTTGATCCTTGCATATTATGCCTAATATCTGTTCCATATACCTTCTTTTAGTAAAGAAAGCTATTTTGGTCGCAGCCACATATTCAGCCTGTTCATACTATGGTGCACCCGACTATGTATGCGCACATTGTTCAGCTATTTTCTGGTACCAAGAGAGGGTTTCGGTCGAGCGCGGCCCACACAAAGACGTATTTTTATAACTTATCTTTGAGGAGTGGGAGAATCTCCCCGCCACAATCCAAGCCATGGCGCGATCACCGCAGATCTCATTTGTTTTAATGGTGGTCCAAGATCTAAACAGTTCATGCGATTGATTAGGGAATACAATGCTCTTTTTGCATTTACTTCCCTTGGAGTCCACATTGACAGAACCATCAATACGGGTGCCGGCCCTTATGTTTTTTCGAATAAACGGCATTGTGCACCATCGTATTAGATCACTTCTCCCAGTTGATGGAACCAAACCTGAGTATGCTCAGCTTTATATATACGACACTCAGAATGAAGTACAGAATAGGCTTGCTATTTTCCAAAATGACTCATCGTATCGTGACCAACTAGATCCTGCTATTGTAGCTTCTCTCATTGATATGCTTGATAATTGCAATCCATTGGTCAAGCAATTCAGACTAGCACGCGATCGTTTGCTTTCTCCAAATTCTCCAGAGATAAGCGTGCACCTCATTGGTACAGACATAGCGCATGCGAGTCGCTATAGCCTTCCAGTTTCGTCGGAGCTAGCTGCTTTAATTGTTGGAGATTTCCCCACTGATGTATCCACATTCGACATTGTTGTTCAAACACATCATGGTGGTTTCAAGCAAATATCTCCATTGCATCCCGCTTTAATGGCTTTGCAATATCCACTGCTATTCCCGTATGGCGATAAGGGTTTCCACCTTGGCATCAAATTACGTGAAGCCGATAATATTCGCGCCACGGTTCGTGAAGATGTATCTATGCGTGAGTACTATTGCTACTACTTCCACTATCGTGCTGGTGAACCTAATGTTTTTACCTGCTCTGGTAGATTGTCGGACCAAATTATTGTCAACTCCTACTCCTGTATAGAAGCAAATTGCCTTTCTTATCATACGTTCAACCAAGATAGACTTTGGTGTGAAACGTACCAGGGCATAACAGATGCTGTTGCTCAAGGTGCACAGACTGGAAGAAATGTTGGCATTAAAATGATATTGCCTGCTACCTTCGTTGGTAGTAGAAGATATATGGCCCAAAACTATTACGACTCTATGGCTTTGTGTCGGTCCTATGGTGCTCCAGACTTATTTAGTACGTTTACGTGCAATCCAAAGTGGTCGGAATAATCGGCACTACGTTATGAGCCTGGCCAGTGCCCTTCTGATAGATCTGATATTGTAGCTCGGGTTTACCATATGAAGCTGCAAGAATATCTCGGCGACATTAAAGATGGTAGTGCTTATGGCCCTATTCGAGCAGGTAACCCGCTTTTGCCCTTATGTCTATTTGTTGTCCAATGTTAGTTTCGCCACTTACTAGATGTCCTTCCCAACTTTTGTGCATCGCAGTGATATATACTACAGAATTTCAGAAAAGAGGACTCCCTCACATACATGTGCTTACTTGGCTCAAAGACCGAGGTGATGGACCTACGGCTACTTTTATTGATAGCCTTATTTCAGCGGAGATACCTGATATTGATACTGATCCGCTTGGCTATGCTCTTGTCGAAGAGTTCATGATGCACGGTCCATGTGGAGATCTTAATCCTAAATGCCCTTGTATGAAAAAAGGGAGATGCTCGAAATGGTATCCAAAACAATTCCAGAACGAGACAACTATTGATGAAGATGGATTTCCAATGTATCGACGCCATGATGATGGCAGGTTCATTGTCAAGCACGGGGTTAGGCTTGATAACAGATGGGTTGTCCCATATAACTTGTCAATCCTTAAAAAATATCAAGCCCATCTTAATGTTGAATGGTGCAACAAAACAAACCTCGTGAAATATCTTTTCAAGTATTGCCTAAAAGGTCACGATTGTGCTTCTATGGCGTTCAGTGTTACTAACACTGCACAACCCTCAACAAGTAAGACCAATAGTGTTTCCTCTGATGAGATAGCGGAATATGTGAAAGCTCGCTATCTATCAACATGTGAGGCATGCTGGCGATTATTTGGTTTCGAAATCCATGCTCGCATGCCTTCGGTTGAGCGCTTGTCTGTACATTTACCTGGCATGACCAGAGTTTCGTTCACAGAAACTTCAGACCTGCACAATGTACTTCAAGATCCTAGCGGATCTAAAAGCACCTTGACTGAATGGTTCGTTGCGAACCAACGACATTTAGAGGCCCATAACTACACTTATTGTGAATTCCCATCAAAATGGACATGGAACGCTGACAATAAAGTGTGGTCAATCTGCAAGAGAGGTACTAAGGTTGGAAGACTGATGCATGTTCACCCAGGCACTGGTGAACTTTTCTATCTAAGAATGTTACTCATGGTTGTCCGAGGCGCAACATGTTACGAAGACCTACGAACATACGAGGGTGTTGTTTATGAGACTTTTCGTCGGGCATGCCATGCACGTGGCCTCATCGGTGATGATACAAAATGGTTCTCGCTTTTTGACGAGGCCATTGTATGGGCAACATCTTCACAGCTGAGACACCTATTCATGGCAGTTATTCAATATAATGTCGTGGGTGATGTTCGTAATCGCTCAACATGTATTGGCGTAATATGGTTGATGACATCGCATACGTAATGTCACGCCACTCAAAGATGCACGCACCATGATACCTACCGCCACTACAAAGCTCACCTATTGAAAGAGCTAGATTCCCTTTTTTCTAATAATGGCTTGGTTCTATCATCATACAATCTCCCAACGCCATCTAGCTTAATCTGAAAATACCTTTGATAATAGACTTATCACAAAGGAGCTCTGTTATAATAGATTGGAAGTCCAGACACAATTAGTGTCTATGTATGACAGCCTGAACAATGACCAGCGATTTATTTACAATAAGGTCATGCATTCTGTCTCCAATGACCAACCATGTTTCTATTTTGTATCTGGACATGGAGGTACAGGTAAAACATTTCTCTAGAATGCAATCATCTGCAAGGTTAGATCAGAAGGCAAGATCGTACTAGCCGTTGCCTCATCAGGAGTTGCTTCTTTGTTATTACCGGGTGGTCGAACTGCACACTCACGCTTCCATATCCCCTTTGATATAGATGATCAAAGCGTCTGTAATATCCACCGTGGTACAATGCTTGGAGAGCTTATAAAGAAAGCTGCCTTAGTTCTATGGGACGAAGCACCAATGGCACACAGACGATGTTTTGAGGCGCCGATCGCATTCATGAGAGATATCCTTTCTCGACAACCTCGCAAACGCAGCCTATTCCATTCGATTGGAAAAGTTTGTTGTGCTCGGTGGTGATTTCGATGAGATACTACCAGTTGTTCAAGGAGGGACACGTACAGAAACTATTTCCGCTTCTCTTATTAACTCATCGTTATGGAAACACGTCGAGATTCTACATCTCACTGTAAATATGCGCCTTACTGCATCGTCTTCTGCTACCACTGAGCAAAATGACGTTGCAGAATTTGCGCAATGGGTGCTTAACATTGGCGAGGGTCGCGTTCCTATGGAGAAACATCCAGGAGACACGCACGCATCATGGATACAAATACCTCCTGAATTCTTACTTAAACCTACTGGTGACAACTTGACCGCAATAATTGATACCATCTATGATGAGTTTGCTAATAATTACAGTTCGGTTCCTTACTTGTCAGCTCGTGCGATTATATCCCCGCTTAATACTTTGGTTGACAAAATTAATGTTTCAGTCCTTATAAAAGTGCCTGGAGTTCCTAGAGAATACCTAAGTTACGACAACATTAGTGATGCTCTCGATCATTCATCTGACCACGAGTTGCTTTATCCAACTGAATTTCTTAATTCCATAAGTGTCAAGAATTTCCCCGAGCACATTCTTTCATTAAAAACCGGAGTGCCTGTTATTCTTCTAAGAAATATAAATCAAACAATGGGACTATGCAACGGACACCCACTTCGCTAACTAGGCTAGGAAATCATGTACTTGAAGCTACGGTTATGACTGGAACGCACATTGGTGAAGTAGTCAGATTCCAAGAATAGTTCTTAACTAAAAAGCCAGAGATGGTCGTTTACATTACAACGCCGCCAATTCCCAATAAAATTTGTGTTATGCAATGACAATCAATAAATGCCAGGATGACCCTTCGAAAATCGGTATTTATCTAAAGAACCCGGTGGCCACCATGGCCAACTTTATGTTGCCATATCGAGGGTTACATCAAGACAAGGGCTAAAATTTTGATTGAAAATGAGGATGGTTCTATTGGATCGAGACAAGAAATGTAGTATACTGACATTTATGTTCTTGGATTCCTCTCGAGTACTTCAACTATATATCGATCTTATCACTTTCTACGTTTGCTAGCATCTCATATCGATTATTTCGCCATCGGTCACCACCGCTTCCATCGTCTTCACAGATCCATGTCGCATTTCATCAAAGAAGAAACAATACCACAAAACATGGATGTTGCATTCATGTAAGCAACATTACTTCAGTTGGAAAGACATCGCCGTCTATTAGATTTTGAAAGGCCCATGTCAAGTTTAAGACTAAGTTCTATACATAGTAAAGGTCAACGACCAAAATTTAAGTGTATCCCTTATTTGACACTATGATTGTACAGTCTCTGCTTGAGAAACTTAATTTACATTTCCTAGATTGTTTGCTATTTTTTTTTGTTAATTCAACTATATTATGTAGACCGCCCTTACATTCTTTTTAACCAAAATGATTAATAGTGATTGTCTATGTGCAGACTTACGTCAGGACACACAACCCTACGAGCAACACTTGGGTTTAGCCTCTATCTCACTTCCAAAGGTTAGTTCATCAAACGTTTTCCTTACCTCTATAGATTCCATTTAACATAACATTTTCCCGCAAAACACCTTCAATTTCCATAGTTATTTTTAGTATGATTCAAACATGGATCTGTTTAGTGTCATGCAATGTGCCATCGCAGATTGCTTTGTTACTGCTTTATTATTATTCATCGTGACTCTATGTAGACCTTTACACATTAACATACACATTTGTCTCATGTTTTTGCCCTACCGAAACTAAATTTTTTTTAATTTTTTTAAAAAGCTGGATCCAACCCATACAATACATAAAAACACAATAAAAAAGGGGAAACAATGCGCCATCCTATAGAGAGCATTGACATAATCATTGCAGATCGAAGTTCATTTCGATTTTCAAAATTTTGGTGGTTGTGTTATCGTGAACCATGGAAAAAAACATACACGTTAGATTTTGTCGCTTATATTTCCACTTTCGGTTTGGTCTTAGATATACTTTTATATCACCAAAATTCAAATTGATAGAGTTCCAATTTTTAACACGTACATTATTTTTTCTAAATACACGCCATTCCCATGTGCCTACTCGCCTGCCTCGAGACCTAGCACTTCTATTTCATTTGTCCTACCATTTCTTCCGTGACTATTACTCAGATATCAAAATGGCAAGAGCATTGTTAGATCTAATCGCCTTCCTATTTCAAGTTCATTTGCTCATCATACGAGCAAAGCTAGGTAATCTGATTTTCATGTTCAATGACCATTTCATCCATGTTAAACATCGTACAACACGGTATTGCAAATTACTTTGTTGCCTAATTGCTTACCGCTTATTAACATAACTACGTTAGCTTTTAGACATGTGCGTAAACATGTATGTTATGTCTTAACCTACCGTAACTTATAGGTCGACCCTTTTAGAAAGACCTAAATCTAATCGGTTTGTTCCTACCTATAAGTTATGGCTTCATCACATAATGTTTCCGCACACTAAAAACAAGGCCACAAGATACATCCATTCTAAGAACGAGCTATTGGATGATCATCTCAATTGAACCGATTATCAATGACCACCCTTCTTTTATATATACTTATCAATAACAGACGCTCGACTTAACAACTAAAAACATACAGAGCTAAAAATTGTCTTAAATCACATACCACACACTAAGTCCATTTAATTGTTTTAGCCTTTTCAATTTCTCATTTATGTTAAAGGCGGCTCACGTGTTGTTTTGATCTATATAAACATTTGTTCACTAATTAAATTATATATCTTTTGCCTCCTGGGCAATGTACAGACTCTGAGATATTCACACGTTAAGCTAGGAAGCTAGAATCGAACAGCATAATAATTATGCAAAAGAACCAAAGCGCTACTAAATAGGTTTTGAAAACAAAAAACCCTGGGTTTCCCACCCCCCAAATTAATCATGCTTGTGTTTCATAATCATTATGTATGCAACAGACTTACTACAAAAATGTACTTAGTTTTAGAGGAACCATGCTTAATGTATCATGAATCAAGAAGAAAGCAAGTGTTTCTTTATTGCTTAGGCTATGTACGAACCAAACCATTTCCCTGTTGTGGCGCTGTAAGACTAGACAGTTGAACTAATCAACCACATTGTTTTTGCTACATGTACGATACATGCCATGCACCTACTCTACATGTCTAGGACCTACGGTCTTTATTTCATTTTCCATACCATTTATTATTAGCACCGTTATCTGATTGCCTACCTGTTTGCCTCTTGCTTGCTCAGCATGCAAACAAAGCTATGTAATCCAATTTCGCTTGCTGGGTTGTACGGATAGGCTTGCATCTTTAGGCCTGCTCCGCACATGCTTATCTGCGATGCACTGCTCATTTCCCATTACATAACTCCTCAAATCGACTTACCTTTTTACAAACCATTTTATACAGATGGACTACACTCCATTGAAAAATGTGACACAAGAATCGCATCGTTGGCGTATTCGTGTGAGAGCAACTCGCTTCTCCGAATATGTGGAAGATGGTCCTCCTACAAAGGTCCTTCGCCTTGATTTCGTTCTTTTAGATGAATAGGTCAACCCCCCCCCCTATACACACTTTCTCTTCACACACACCGACCAATTACATACTAACTAATTTTGGTTATCATAATTACTGTGGCACTACCATGGAGGCGCAGATTCCAGGAAGACACCTTCCTTTATTCAACTTATCCCTAAAAGAAAACAATATCTACTATATTGAATACTTCGAGGTTGCTAACGCTAAGCCATCCTATCAGGCAGTTGAGTGTCCTATTATGGCTAGAATTACCAGACACACAAAGATCAGTGAGATAGCACCTGTGACAAACAATTTCCCAATGTATGCATGCACACTTGTCTCGTTCGATGTACTGTGAGCACGCATTGGACAAAACCAGTTCCTTTCAGGTTAGCAACATCTAACAAATCCCTTTTTCGTATCAGAATACACATATTGCACCATGACATACTTTTACATTTAGCCTTCCTACATATTTCCATTATGTAACAAATACTATTCAATCCAAGATACCATTGGCCTTATCACGGGATCTCTCACGTTAAAACGGTGGTCGCAAAAGGAATCACAAAGACAATCCGAATGTCAATATCACAGTATGGCGTGTACTCCTCACTTTCCCAATCTTTCTTTCATACATACATAACATCGCACTCATCTAACAAATGAATACTTACCGCTTTTAAAAATAGAGAGACTGTATCAGATACTCTATGGGGGCCGACGCCACTCAATTTGATGCACTGGTCACAAGTCAAGCGTAAAACAACCCTATCGTTTCTACTCTTTGTTGGACTTATCGCTAGACTCTATGAAGGTACAAACCACTTACATTTAAATACATACGTAAATTTAGTATATATAGGATCTGCACATGTACACCGTCATCACACAGATAGCTTATTGAAATGTGTACAAAACCTATGTAGGTCAATCTGTCATTGCAGGCAAAGCACCATCTCAGAAATGGTATGCTAACGCTAACATCCCCGAGGTGCTTGCTTTACAAAGCAGTCAAGGCAACACAAACTTGCTTTCTTCACTTTTCTCTTTTCTTATGTTTCATGAAATTCATGTTACTTTACAAAGTCCCACACAACCACGGATTCCAGAAATATACTGATTTTATATATACAACACTCAATGGTCGATTCAGCACTTAGTAATGTATCCATTTCTATTACAGTACATTAGCTTAAAAATTAGATAAATTTAGCTTTCCATATAAACTCTCAATGAGTAGGCATAACTCAAGCAGCTAATGTAATTGTGCCAAACCGAGCGATCTCATCCATAATATCCTCGATCTCAGAATCCCTAGACTAAACAATACGTGTTGTTTGTAGCACTGTCTCGAGCACTCAAGAAGGATGTTCCCAACAAATCACATAGTATAGCATGCCAGAAATGTAGCATATATATTTGAGAACAGAACTGGATTAACCTAAACATGATTAATCATAACAATACGCTAAAACAAAATAACGACACGATATTTAGTACAGAATGATTTGTTATAGTATTTAGTACAGAATGGTTACATAACAAATGAACTATAATAATACTGCAACAGCCAACACCACCCCTCAAGGCAATGAACCTTTGTTTAGAAGACCATGCATTAATAATTTTTAGCCAAAAAAATGCCACATCAGACTACTTTACAAATAACGGTATGGACCAACACAATAGGAGTCATAATACAAAAGTAGCTAGATTACATCACGTGTTGTTCAAACAAGTACATGTGCTGTGCTCCTAAAAGTGTTATCTAACTTAAACATTGAAAATATCTATTCTCCAACAGTCATTTCCAAATCCATTATTTATTATGATTTTTCAAACATACTTTCAGATGCGCTGCTTCTGATATATTATCGTGTCTACCCTCGCCACCATACCTCATCGAATTACGTGGTTTGGCCAAACCCAAAGCCAAATAGCAATGGTGCCCATGATACTATGAACTAGCCACCTTGAATGCACACAAGATCGTGGTATGTCGCCTCTCTACGCTTTTACTTCAATATAGCAAAGGAACAATTTTAAACATTCTCTCAAGATTTCGGATTTTCCACCAAAACACCAATGACAGGACGCATGTACACCGCCGACATCGCAATCAAGGAGCTCACCCCGAATGAGGCTCGGTGGTACCTAGCTCAAGGGCGGTTGCAAGAGGACTACAAATCAAGCGGTTGAAGGTTCTGAGATGTGCAAGGTGCAACGACTTAACAAATGAGCTAAGGTTCTTGCTACAAAGACATTTGTTGCCCTTTCCATTCTACTATTATATCTATTTACTTATTACGAGACACCTCCAACCATCTCCTAACACATTTTAAATATAGATACAAGATCCCTGTACGTGGTATCGACATAAACAGCATTGGCAAAGCTAATGCGCCGACAGCAGAATTTGTGTTCTTTGGAGATATAGGACAAGAATTGGTAGGAATGTCGGTGTTAGACCTTGCAAAGAAGTGCCCCCACCATCACCGGTTTCGCATCACCAGAAATAACAAGACTCTATGGACGCCAAGATGACCTAAAAGTCGATGGATCACGTGGATCACTTCAAAGAATGTCTCAGATCATTCCATGTTGATAGCTTCAAAGATCATATCCACAAACCTTCCACTTCCATTCCTTCCTCCAAAGGCATCGAGGCTCCAAAAGGTCTTGGACTTGCAAGCTCATCGAAGATACAGTAGTGTGACTTCTTCGCTAAGCACCATTTCAAAGACATTACGTAGTGTGTTGTACCACCACTTCCAACAACCAAAGACGCTTTGTGCTACAAACAGCAAATAAACAACTTGGATTGCACACACTGTCTCTCGAATCAAGAAGGTATGAACCGCCGCCATGCACGAGTTACAAACATACTCCCCATTTGTACGTAACTCCTCGCACTCACCATTCTCACATGCTTAAATTTTTATTACACCACCCACAAACTAATCGACCATCACAGGTGCCACAAACGCCCGCTCAAGACTGACCGTGGAATCTTCACACCCTGACGACGATGCAAGGTGCTTCTACTCCAAACCGATATTATAACTCATTGAATGCTCACCACAGGTCTTAGGCAGCTGTTAAACTAACATTTTCCTCTTTACAGTGACTTACAACGAAAGAAAAAACCCTTTGTTAGAAAAATCGACATGGATACGCCGCGAATGAGTAGAACAGCAGGTAAGGGAAAAAAAACACGCTCCTTATTCTTGCCAGCACTAACAAACACACTTATTTTACTATACCGATTCTTTTTGACCAGGATCCTATGTACGAGTAGACGATCTCCAATCAAGACGCTTATACCTTTTGCAACTAATAGCCAGCCGACACTCCTTTATACAAGACATGTCATGATGACCAAAAAGAGTGGTGCATACGCCTTGACCATGCATATGTTTTAGCAAATTTAACAAAACAAACATCGCAAGCTTTTGGGTTGTTTCCTACCCTCTATTATGCTAATTGTACACATCCCCTCGTTATAAACTCATGTACACCGCAGACTCTGTGTATTGCCTACCCTACCATCTCAACAAAGAACTATGTATACATATCCAACAAAAGCGCATGTTCAAATTTCACCTTATGTCAAATTATTAGCGCATTACTTCGCTAGCAAAACTTAGCGCCATCAATTTTAACAATTCATATTCAAAAACATACACATAAATATTTTCGACAAAGAACACCACATATGAATTAAACACAAGCTGAAGATTCCTTTTCCAGACCGAAAACACTGGAACAAAACACAACCATTTATACCCACTCACATGTGACAAAGATGCTACTAGCAAGCTTGACCATGACCAACCGCATGTAACGACTGGAACAAAACTGTTAACTCAGATCATAACTTTTACCATTTATACCCAATCGACATGTAATAGTATGCTACCAAAGAAGCTTGACTACGATTAAAGTCGCAGCAGCAGCAAAGCAAGCTTGACGTCCTAGTTGAAGTTAACACGAGGCTATATTTAATAAGTATTGAGCGCCGAAGCTAGCCAAAGCAAGCTTGCTACAAATTTAGCATATGTTTTAGGTTGCCAAATAGCTTCGTAGGCAAAACTTTGTAAAATCACAACATAGTACATATGCGTAAACTAAACTTTTTAGAGCCGATGCATGCCACATGTCAATAGTACAGATCGTGCAATTAACCTTTAGAGCCGACGCTTGCACCATGCTGACACTACAACAAAATGGTCTACTAGATATGTTTTTATTTAGACGCTCTTTATTACGTCTCAATACCCAGAATAAGATAGCACGAAAGACGCCGAGACGCGTTTTATTATGTCTCTCTTGCTTGCCTCGCTATTACCGCCTCGCCTCCCTACTCGCCCACCACCTCCCACAACTCCTAAGTATTGAGTTTACCCACGAATCGCCCTAATCATCCAACCTCACGCCAAACCGCCGCCTCCCACGCCCAATCGTCCCACCCCATGCCAAACGTACGCCGCCCTCCGCCCCGTGCCTCGCTCCCCGCCCGCCTCTCTGTCCCTCGCCGCCACCGACTCCCCCCCTCCTCCTTCCCATCCGCCACACCCTCGCCTCGCGACCCCCTCGCCCTCACCGCTTCCACACCCCGAGATCCTCGCCGTCCTCCTCCGTGCCTAGATGCACCTCAAGCTCCACCACCCACCGTCACCTTCGCTGAGACCAGCGGCTCCCTCCTTGAATCCTCCGACGAGGAGGAGGAGGAAGGAGTCAACGAGGCCTTGCCCTACGGCGCCGCCACTTGATCGAGCGGCTCCCTCTCCCCGGCACACTTCGAATCGATGGACCACCGGAGCGGAGCGAAGTCCCGGGGCTGCTACAGATGCGGGAAGGAGGTGGCTTCAATCGCGATCACCGCTCAGTTGAAACCCTTGAGGCGGAGGCGGTTGCGCTTCCTCTCGGGCCAACTGCGGCGGCAGCATTTGGCTCTGGTTTCTTGATTCCACTTGGCCTTTTTACGTGGTTCGTCGAACGGTGGGTTGTGCCATTCGCTAATTGGGTTCCCCTTGCCGGTGCCGTTTGGGCGATAATTCAGGTAGTTGTTTACGCCATGGTGTTCGATGAACTAATTTATATGTTGTGATTAATTTGGCTCAATTTCTTTGATGTCGTTGAATTGTTTGAGTGGTTGAACAAACTTCGATAGAAGTTTGGCCCAATTACATGGAACCAAAACTAGCAAGGAGGTTTCAATCTCATCGTTGAGGTCAAACCGTATCCTTTCTCGGATATTTGTTCTCTATAGCTCTTGAGCACCAGAGTGCTAGGAAACCAATGTCTTGTGATTTATGGAAGAGTTCTATTATACTTAATATTTTTGTGCTTATATGTAATCTAGCAATGAGCGGTTCTAAAAGTTTTAGCACTTCACATCCGAAGAAACTAATGACTTGTTATCATCAGAGGGTAGAAAAGCATCCGAACAGGTTATGTTGGGACCCAAACCTGTGCCACTTACAATTCCTGGTGAAGCAATCGCTGAAGAAGATGTAAGTTTTATGGTTGAGGCTTATACATAGCTGATAGCTCCATCAATAGATTTTTGAAATTTCTACAATCTCCTATCCTTCTATTAGAAGCCCTAACTGTTCTTATAAGTACTCCACAGTCAGTATGTGTTAGAATTTGTGAACTTGGATGTGCACTACGAATTTAAATGTTTTAGAGAGTTAGGTTCCATATAAGCAGAACATGACATGGACAAAAAGCAGAACATGCATGCATGGTTGCCCAGTGCTTGAATCCACAGTTTTAGGCCAATCTTTCAGTGGCAGCTAATTCCTCATTAAAAACTAAATGTGCTGTAGGTAAGTGACACATTTCAAGTACCAATACACCTGCATTGGACGGAGGCTTGAGATCATAACAACCAAATGCCTTTTTTTATCTTCTCATAAAAACCTGGTCACCTTGACCTGTTCCTTGTAACTGTATCAAGGCTATATATCATAATATTTTATATCCAAATGCCCTTATTTTCTAAAAATAAATTGTCACCTTAATCTGTTGCTTATGAGACTCTGTGGTGTAGGGAACAGTGTCCACAATTTCTGCACAAGGCAGCAGTATGAAAAAAAAGTGTGTGTGGAAGCCCTAGCTAAAAAGCCTACTTTCTGTAATGCAGCAAAGGCTTTTGCCCTTGGGTCCATCTTGTCGCTCTCCTCTCCCTCTCTCATGTGACCCATTAAACTATTCATTTCCTATTTATTTTTCTAATGTGAATTTTAAATTGCAGCACTGGATGGATCGATGTGTAGCTGTGTACAGGATGTGTGTGTTTATATTGATATTAGAACATAAAGAAGTTCCAAAAAGAAAAGGTTATCAGGTGTGTATGGTTGTCATATACTTGGTGATGTATATAACAGTATATACTTTTATCATTTGAAATAAAAATGAACTTTACACTTATAATTAATTTATATGTGTCTACCTACTATTTTGTCAATGTCTTGTTTGTCAAAACTATGCAGATGTAGCAGTCCTACAGCTAATGTTTGGACGACAAAAAAATCTGAAATATAGTATATAAATAGATGCTACATTTTTTTACATCACTCACTGACAGTGGAAACAAGCTCACAAGAAAACTTTTATTTTTTGTACTTTGTGCCTCATATGGACTCTATACAATGTAGTCTGAAATGCTAATGCTAACTTCAGAAGAAGCTGATATAGTGGTACTTAAACTTTGCACTGCAAGTCTGAGCATTCTATTTCCTAAATCTTATCATGCATGAGTGGCTGTTGGAACCAACTGACTTTTAGGAACAGTTAAGTACTATTAGTTCAAACCTGATCCTGAAAATATGTAACCTTGAAGTCACTGGTAGTACTTGTACCAACTATATCATGCCCTAACTGACCTTGATCTTTTGAGCCCTTATCATTTTTAAAGTTTCAGTTCATTTTTGTATCCTTGGTGGTCTTGAATGGTTATACTACATTGGCAGCAGCGGCACTTGACTGATTGAATGGAGTTTGATAGTTCTGGAGATAGAATTTCAGAAAACATGTCTGCTCTAACAATGAATATACAGGTCTGTCTTTATGTGTTTCTTTAATATATGCATTGTCACTTTATTTTCAGGAATACATATTGGCCAAAGTAACTTTGGAAATGTTCTATAGAGGTTCAAATGAAGCTTCTTTGCCAAGTCGGTTCTTCAGAAGATCTGCAACCCAAGGGATTTTGTAAACGTTTGGATATGGACATCAATTTTCTTCAGGTTGAAAAGATACATAGTTATCGATAAGATAAATATTCGACGACAACTTCGTAGCGTGGAAAATAGAGAATGATGCAGATTGAATGCATTCAAAGACAAATTTGGACATCTATTAGATTCTAGTTTTGTTTTCTCAGGATATGATGTTATCCAGTAGGTTGCACCTTTGTATGTGGATGATAGATTCAGTTAACACGATTCAGTCCGCAACGGAGTGTCTATGTTTTTTTCTTCTGGTTGTTTTATATATCGACAATGTAATTCTATATTTGAAATGGCTTTACCTAAGATCTCAAACTTCTTATGAAAATATGTGATACTATATCCTCTGAATCATTGTAGTTTAATTAGCGATAAAATATTTCTACAGAACAAAATAAAAATGGACGTCTCTAGCTCAATGTAAATACGTCTATGAATGTGTATCTATGTACCTTGGCACGCAATAAAGCGTCACTAGGGAGAGTAGAGACGATATAGAAATGTATATATGAAAGCGTATCTAAGCTTGTAGAGACGCAATCTAAACGACTCATATCATTGTAGAGCGTTTAACAACACGTCTCTACGATCTTTGACACGGTACGTGGGGAGGCGCTCCAGAGACGCTTGACAAAAACGACTCTACGATGCTATAGAGATGATTAAAAACGTTTTTAACCCATAAAATAGGCGTCTCTACAGGGCTTTTGTGTTGTAGTGTGAATGCAAGACAAAGTCCATCTACAGTTCAATTAATCCTAAAAAAAGAAAAATTCTAAAAATTCTTGCATTAACCGATAGAAAAACAAAAATATCTACCACATGTATTTTGGTAGGGTAGATTAAAACGGTGCAGATTAATAATATGTTGATATTACAGTTGAATAACAAATACAACTGTATTTTCAATTATTGGCATTGAAGTTGTACTTAAAGACAACTGCATCTTGATATTATAATATCTAGCCGTGCAACTGTATGGGTAATTCTGCTAGTTTATTAGAACATGCGGATAAACTTATAAACAGTAAATAAATTACTAAGAACAGCAAAGATGAGGAATCTACGGAAACAGGCAGGTTATATTGTCAGTTCACCGCCACGGCTGAGCTGCTTGGCATGGGAATCAATGCTTATCCACCCACACGTTGAAGACGAGCTCCCCACTCGCTGTCTGCATCCTTTTTGACGCGCAGGATCCTGGCAAGCTTATCCTCTCTTGTTGCGGAGGAGAAGCTTTACTCTAACGGGAGGTACCCAGGATCGGATTGGGGATTTTCATTGCTGGGCTAGTGTAAAGTTAGGATTAGATGATGTAAAGATTTTAATATGTGCTCTAGACTGCTTACCAAAGGATAGTGAGTGGTGGTATCGATGGATACTAAACAAACTAGAGAATTTGTATATTGTGGATAGAGTTGTACATCTCTGCAGAGTGTAAATCTATTTGAATAGCCGTGCTCACGGTAATGAGCATTCTTGGTGCGGTCCATCCGGTATAGTCTTGGTTTTTGCAAAAAACATTCTTGTTGAAAAACGAGAAAATTGTTTTGTTGTTGATTTGAGTTGAGTGTTTATGTCTATGACTGAGAATAAGAGGTTGATCGCAGCCAAGGGGGTTGTCATTTGTTATTTATCAAGTACTTACTTATTGCTCTTTACCTATTTAACTCGCTCTTTAAATTCCCGTTGTAAAGTACTATGTATTGATATTGCAATTAAAACTTGCTTAATCCCAAAAATAACTTGTAGCATAGAGCCTCATCCCTTGTTAGCCATGCATATATATATATATATATATATATATATATATATATATATATATATATATATATATATATATATATATATATATATATATATATATATATATATATATTTGTGATGCACTACAAGTTTTCTTTAGTACGCATTATAAATTTAGAGAATGAGTCTATACCAAACGATGCATTCTTTGCCACTGCATTGTAGGGTTCAAGATGTCGGTCTTGATAGAACTTGTTGCTTGTCGGCTTCTGAGGGTTTTGGATAGGCATCTTCTTTGGACTTTTGGACTTTATATATATTATGCTTTTGCTATTTAATTCACTACTTTTGATACTTGTCATTTTATTTGGCGGTGATCTACCGTGTATCCTATACTTGTGATGTAATCGCTCAAGGTAAGCATCATATTTGTTGTATGTTGTATGTATATTGTGTATGGTTGTGTGCACTAGTCACTGATCATGGGACTAGTACGATACAGATACGAGGGCTTCGGATATTCTACGCCTAGGGTCCGACATTTTTATTAATTGCGTGAACATTTTGTTGCGCTCAAACATGCACCTAGACGGTTAGTGCATGTACCAAGCTCAATTTCCCTCTAAGTTGGGGCTGCGTTCTCTTAGAAAAAAAAATCTGGAATAAAGTGGCGCACGGCCTAGGTCTGACTCGACCTTGGCCTCGCTCGGGTTGGCGCTGCACTGAGCGGTGATTTTAACTACAGGTCCAACTCGGCCCTGCCTCACTGGGGCAAATTGGGGAGACTACAAGGGTCAGAAAGAGTGACAGAGGAGGCCAAGAGAAAGAAGAAAGAAAAGAAAAGAAAATGAATGAAAGAAAAAGAAAGAAAGCAAGGAAAAAGAAAGAAAAAGGGAAAAAGAAGAAAAAAAGGAAAAAAAGTGGCTGGAGAAAAAGAATTTGGCTCGGAATCCAAGTTATTTCGAAAAAATTAAAATTACGATATTTGAATTTGGATTTGAAAAGCGAATTGGAATTTGAATTTAAATTACGGACTTGGATTTAAATAATTGCGAAACTCCAAAAGAAATCCAACACATTTAAAATAATTAATTTAAATTTAATTTTACAACAAAGAAAAGAAATTTTAGGAAAACAAAAAGGAATAAATTAAACCGAACTCCAAGAAATAACAAAGAAATTGGAAAACCGGAAAATCTAGAAAATCAAATAAACCGGTTTGGATTTAATTGAAGTTTGATTTGTTCATATTAAATTGTTTTATTTTCTAAAATTTGAAATTAAGCTTTAATTAACTCAAGAAAAATTCAACTGGTTCCTTTTATTTCGAAAATTTCAAAAAGACGCGAAAATTGGGATGTTACAAACCTACCCCTTAAATAGAATCTCGACCCCGAGATTCGGACTGGTTAGAAAATAGGTGCGAAAACTCGGACTTTGCTCACTCTTCCAAGCAACTCTCTTTCGAGCGAGACAAAACTACAACGGACGCTAAGCTAACTAAGGAGTTACGTGGTGTGATGCGTTGAGCTGATTGGGCTGACTCTGCGGTGACATGATTCACAAGTCCTCTTGCAGAAGGAAGTGGAGTCCTCGTGACTTGACCTGGAGTCTGAGGTGTTCCTCGTCCTGCTCATGGCGTAGGGATTCTGGTTGGTATAGCTCCCAAGTTGAATGGAATTGGCATCAGGGCTTGCTTTCATGGGCATAATGACCTGTCTCGTGGCAATTGTAACAGGTGACTCACGGAGCTAGATTGTTGTTCCTCTGAGGTTGGTTGTTGTTGCTATTGAGGTTGCGAAATCCTGAAATAGCTGCGCGGAGTGTCGGTGCAGGGGTCATGAATGCGGTGGGAAGAGTGAAACGGACAAAATGCTGCACATTCATTTTGGCTCTCTGCGGATGATTCTGATGAGACCCATGCATGCTGCATCATTTTCCCCTTTCGGGATTTTTTTAGCTCACGACGAGACTCTTCTATGAGCACAGGCTTATTAACCATATGCTGAAAATTTATACAGTCATTGCCAACAATTTGTACCTTCAAATTAGGGTTGAGCCCACACAAAAAAAACTTTCATGTCAGCATAAACGTAGTTGTTGTCATTGCGCCTGATCGGAGATCGATAGTACCGTGGAGGGAAGCATAGCATCATACGTCCGAGCGTCGGTCCGTACCGTCCCATAAATCATATGCGCAGGTGAGTAACATGCATGAACGTGCTAGTAAGTTTAGGCCTGAGATCCGATCGTACGTCCGACCGTCGTTCCGTGCCGTCCCAGAAATCATATGCGCAGGTGAGTAGCAACGTGCTAGCCTGAAGTATAGGCCCGGATGAGATCCGATGCGATAGATGAGATGAGAGCAGATATGATACGATGCCTGCGCCCGCGCCTGCGGTTGCGCTGCACAGTAGTATCGCACACACCATGCCGAGCCTACCTCTGTATACTGGCTAGGGCTGGAAAAATAGCTCGAGGCTCGTGGCTCGACTCGGGTTCGTCACGGCTTGGCTCGGCTCGGGCTCGGCTCGTGAATTTTCGAGCCGAGCCGAGCCCACCTTTTGGCTCGGTGAAATTTCGAGCCGAGCTCGAGCCGGGCTCGCGAGCTGCTCGACGAGCTTTTTGGCTCGGTCCACAAATAAAGCCCAGGTCGGCAGGTCCTCTCCTCCTTGCGCCCTTATCCTCCCGATCCCGAACGCCCATGCCCATCTCCATCTTCTCACTCGGCCACTCCCCCACCTTCTCTACCCGCCGCCGCCATCCACCCGCCGCCTCCCACTGGCCACTCCCCCATCTTCTCCACCCGCCGCCGCCATCCACCCGCCGCCTCCCACTGGCCACTCCCCCATGGCCCCATCTTCTCCACCCGCCGCCGCAGGCCACAGCCTCCCCCATCTGAGCCATCTCCACCCGCCGGCGGGGGCGCGGGGCCTCCCCCATCTCCACCCGCCACCGCAGCCTCCCCCATCTCCACCCGCCGGCGGGGCCTCCCCCATCTCCACCCGCCACCGCCGCCTCCCCCATCTCCTCCTCACCGGCCAGTCGCTCCGTCCGCCGCCTCCTCCTCATCCTCATCCGCCACCGCCACCGCTGCCTACTCCATCGCCGCCTCGTCCTCCCACATTGCGTTCTTTTCTCCTCTGTGCTCCTACCTCCCTCGCGGCTCGGTGCTCTCCTCGTCGTCCTCTGGCATGGCCCGCCTGCGTACTCCACCCGGCGTCCCGGCTCCGTGTTCCACCCGGCGGTCCCGGCCTGCTCCGCTCCAAGCTTCACGACGCCGAGCCTTCTTTGTTCTTCTGAAGTTGCTCCACCCGGCCCCGTGCTCTCCATGGATGTGCTTGTTTTGGATGAATTGATGTTTTGGATGAACTGATGTTTTGGATGTGTTTGTTTTGGATGATCTGATGCTTGTTGGATGTGCTAGAGGTGGATGAACTGATAGAAAATTTTGTAATGCTTGTTGGATGTACTGGATCTGGATGAATCGGATGAACTGATGCATCAGGCCTTCAGTTCGTTCCTTGGCTCGCGAGCCTGTTCGAGCCGGCTCGAGCCTGTCTTCGAGCCGAGCCGAGCCACCCTTTTGGCTCGTGCTCGAAACGAGCCGAGCCGAGCCGAGCCGACTGTGCAAACGAGCCTGTTCGAGCCGAGCCGAGCCTGCCTAGGCTCGGCTCGTTTCCAGCCCTAATACTGGCAGCCTCAGCTCTACGATGAGGACAGGACGCTCGCAAAGAACCCCTAATCACAGAAGGTGGCATGGCACGCGCGGCCAGTATGCATATCATGTGCTCATCATTTCATTGGCTAGCGCGCATGTGCATGTTTAGCTAATCAATATACTGGATTGAGTATATGCTACCAAACACAAGCAAGCAGCTAGCAAACAGTTAAACAAATCGCTGTAGCTAGGTAATTAAGCAAACAACCTAGGATGGAACAAATCACTGGTGGCTTAATATGCTAATTTATCGCCGGCATATGGATCCAAGGTGCTAATTTGTCGCCGGCACTCGGAATTCAAGGTGTCCCTTGATTACAATTTTTTTAGTGGGCTTGATTACAATTTTTCTTTAGTGTGCTTGATTACAATTGTTGATTGTTTTACCAGCCCTTGATTACAAGAGTGTTTATATTCATATTGTTATCTTAGACTCAGATCTCCAGCCATGGACAATGACGCCGCTGCCTGTACATCGTCCTTGCCCTCCCAGTCGTGCTCCCCCTCCACACTCCCCATCACCATTGCCACTGTGTCCCCTAGCCACCTCGTCATCTCCATTGCCATCCGAAAGCCCAGCCCCTCCAGCCACGTGGGAGAGGATAATAGGCAGGACGCGTGGAGCGATAGCGGCACCTCCACCCTGGGCCTGGGGGAGCGCTTCGTCACACTCGGCCGTGGCAGCCTTCGCCACACACAGTGACATGAGGTCATTGAGGTCGTCTCCTCCCACCACAACTACTCCAAGCTGCCCAAGTCTGACGTACGGTGCAATAACTGCATTGACACCCTCAAGAAGAAGTACAAGGTCAAGAATGTAACATCCCAAAAATTTCATTTTTGGAAAGACAAAGTGAAAATAAATGGGAAAGTAATTTTGAGCTTATTTTCCATTATTTATGCATGATTTTTGAACTTTTTGTATAATAGAAATAATGAAATTTCATGCAAGCAGCAACTTGTAAGAATTTTCGGGAAAATCAGAGAGTATATAAAATCCTAGAAAATTTAAATATGAAATCAAAAGTTGTCGAAAACTCTCAAAAAAATTCATAAAGTTTGGAACATATTTGTTAGGTTTAAAAATTCACCAAAGAATCAGCCAGTTTTGAAAAAATCTAAAAACAAATTCAAATTTCCCTCACCCTTTGGTAAACCGAGCAGCCCAAAACTCCTCGCCAGCTCAGCCTGCGGCCAGCCACACTCTCCATCACGACGTAAGGATTCCACCACCAGCTTCCTTCGTCCACCTCGTTCCCTCGCCAGCGTGCCACCGCCCGCTCGCCCGCAGTTTTCCTCGTCGCCCACTGTTTTAGCACCTCACCTACTCTGTCACCTCTGCCAGGCCTCGCCCATGCCATCTACCCCTTAATGGCACCCAACTTCCCAGCTAGCAGAGAAGCCGAAGGTGAGAGTGCGAGTTCTCGCTGCAACTGCTTTTTCTCGTCGCTCATCTCGCACTCTACTCGCGGCTACTTAAGCCCTCGAGCGCGTCACCATCCCTCTAGCCCGCCTGTCATTCCATCTCATGCATTATCTGAGCTTTTAGCTCTCTAAATCACCGAGAACGAGTGTGATGTTCTCGACGTCGGTGAGCGAGCTTCACAACACCATCTTCTCTGGTTAGCTTCCTTGCCCTTTCCACTTGCGTCACCATGCGCCTCTTACCTTACTGATGCTCCTTCCTTCCTTATTGTAGCTCTAGGAACCCTATAGCGTGGCAAGCCATCATCTTCTTCACATCTGGCGCATACCGCATTCTGGGCATTTGTGTTCATGACGTTCTGGTGAGCTTCAACCTCACTAACACGTCATATCGTGTCCTATGCATCACTGATGCTTCTCCCTCGGTTGATTTTGATCCACATGCAGGGAATCGCCCAAATCGACCTTCTTCCTTATTTTCGGCCGCCGTAACTATTTTCCAGTTAGCTGCCTCCTCGGTGAGTCTTTGGTCGATTCCTTCTATCCCTACCATCCTCAGTGTGCATGCAAGCTAATGTGCACCTCCTTGTAGCATCTCCATCATCGTAGCATGCCAGCAATGAGAGCCACCTTTGTGCTGCCGCTGCTCAACGTCGCCAAGCCACTTCGGTCATCCCCTGACATCGTCTAGGACCTTGGTGAGCTTCTAGTAGTCCCTAAAGCTTTTACGTGCAATAGATCGAAGGATTAGCTAGTGTAGAATAGACTTCATCATAGCTGATCATGGCGCCACCGCAGGAAGCCTTATCACCGCTGCTCCGGTGACCATTGGTCTCCGAGCCACTGCCAATAGCATCGCAATAACCCCCTAGAGCCAGTGCGCACCACCTTTCACCGCTAATTAGCTCCAATCACCAAATCCACTTCGAACCTGAGTAGCTCTGTTTCTTCTTACCGATGTAGCACCGCCTCTGGCCATTTCTCTGGCTTCCACCACTAACCGGTGGCATCGCCATCGAGAGAGGAACCCATTTTTTCCTTAACCCGAATGTCCATGTGCCTACTGCTCGTCATGGCACTCGACCATGCGTGCGCCTAGCTCCTCCCTTCCGCTCTCTCTCTCTCTCTCTATCAATGGGACCCAAGTGTTTAAACGTTGATTAGCACTTAATGACAAGATTTATGTAAACCAATCGATGACAAAGGGACCGACTGAAAAGATAATAAAAAATCTAATTATAAACGTTTCTAGTAAATAAATCTCGACATGTGGGACTGACGACTACTCTCAGTTTTGAAACACGTTTTAAAAACCGAGAGACTGATAGGTGGACCCTAGATGCCAATTAGTTAAAATAAAAAATAGATTAAATCATTAGTTAATAAATAATGAGTCTATGACATGTGAGACCACCTCTCTTTTTTAAATAAATGAATAAAATAAAAGAATGAGTCAATGACAAGTAGGCCCCACACACTACAACAAAAGAGGTCATACTGGACGCATCATCACCATCTGTGTTGTACTTATAAAGTAGGCCCCACACACTACAACAAAAGAGGTCATACTGGACGCATCATCATAGACGATTCCTTTGGAACCGTCTGTGTTGTACTTATCATAGATGGTTCTTTTGAAACCGCTGCAGATACGCCATTATCACAGATAGTTTTTAAATAGAACCGTCGTGAAGTATCTCGTGATATGTTATCACAGACGCACCATCTGTGATATGTTATCACAGATGGTTTTTGTCTGAAACCGTCTGTGTTGTACTTATCACAGACGGTTCCTTTGTTTGAACCTTCTCCTCCCTGTGTTCATTTGAACCTCCTCGTGTTCATCTGAACCTCCCTTGTGTTCATTTGGATTTCCCTCATGTTCGTTCAGGCCTCCCGCTCGGTCTAGACTTCCATCGCTTGTGGACCTTTGGAACCGTCTGTGTCATACTAGACGCATCATCACAAACGGTTCCTTTGGAACCGCTTGTGTTGTACTTATCACAAACGGTTCCTTTGAAACCGCTCGTGATACGTCACTATCACGCGGTGCCTTTGAAACCGCGTCGATACGTCATTATCACAGATGGTTTTAATCAGAACTCATCGGGAAGTATCACGAGCACGGTTCATGATCTGAACCTTCAGGATACTTCGCAGCGGTTCTTATACGTAACCGCTCTGTGATAAGTATTCATCACGCACGGTTCGTGATACAAACCATTCGTGATATGTTATCACGCAGCCGCTTTTTGTCGAAACCATCTCGTGATTCGCAGCGAGTTTGAAAAATTTTGAACGCGACGACGGAGGCAAAATATTTTGGCACCGCCCCTATATATTATAGCCAAGTTGAGGCGGGACACGGCGGGCGCGGAGTTCTTGCATATTTTCATCAAGCCGTGTCATCTTCTCCATTTCGACCGCCGTCATCATTTTCCTTTGTCTCTCCCCGTCCGGTGAGTCATCGCTTGACCTCGTTGGCTTTATGTCATCTCTAGATCCTCTAGATACTAATACCTACCTCTCGTTGCCTAGTTCTCGCCATGACGCCACACACACTACTACAAAACAAGGCTATAGTAGACGCCCCATCACTGCGGTTGCCTTTGGAACCGTACGTGTTGGGCATTGCCGACTGCGGGTGGCGGCGAAGCCTATCACGAGCGGTATTTTTAGAACCGTCGTGATAGTCATCTATCACAGACGGTTTGTAAATAGAACCGTCGTGAATTATCACGAGCGGTTCTATTCACAAACCGCCCGTGATAATCCCAATCACGCATTTCGGTTCTATTTAATAACCGTCAATAATATCGAGCGGTTCTAAATAAGGACCGTGCGCGATTGGGATATCGCGAGCGGTTCATGAATAGAACCGCTCAGGATAATTCCGCACGGTTCTATTTACAAACCGCAAATGATAGATGATTATCCTGCACAGTTTTATTAAGAACCGCTCGTGATATGCCCATCGCAGATAAATTGAGCGCGATGCATCCTCTCGCCTTCTTGCCAGGTTCACGCCCAAGACTGCCATTGTGCCTCTGCCTACTCCTCGCTGCCGCTGTTTGGATAATATATAATCAACCGGCCCCCTGCTGCTGGGCTCCAATAGATCTGCTGGCTAGCTTCTCCTCCCCCAGGTGCCAGGCCACTTCCCTCCCCTAGCTCCTCCAACCTGCGGCTCCTCCCCTAATTAAACAGATGAAGTAATACTGATTATCCTTTTTCCACTCTATTGATTAGTGAATTTTCCTAATTTTGTTACTCTGTACATAGACCCTAATGTTTTGTTTTCTTTGTTGTATTCCTTAATTGGAAGCATAGGGTTTAGGTTTCAATTAATACTACTTGATGGGAAAAGGCAAAACGTACGTACATCTAGCTCTCAAATTGATGGACCCTATTTCTAGAAAATGAAAAGCAAAACATGTAGCCTTTAATTAATCTGGTGTAATTCCTTTGTGCAACGATGAGACAAAACGAGTAAGTACGTGCAAAGAAGTGAAAGTCTTAATCAGAACTAATTTCATGAGTAGTTTTCTAGAACAGATTAAAAAGAAGAATTTATGACACACCAAGATAAGTCACATGTGCAATGATCTATTTTATATTTCCTCCATTTATATCCATGAAGAAACGCCATCACAAGGGTTTATTGTTTCAATTATATGAAAAGCGGATACATGCGTAATCGCGCGGACCAACTGCTAGTTATTAGGATCTTCCTCTTGTCTTTTGTCTCAGATCTAATCAACAATCATGCGGATAATCAATAATTATCCGTTGCGCCACTTAGAGAGAAGGTTGGACCCTTGCCCTAGCGCCCCAACACCCGCCACCTCCTCCCCATTGCGCCACCTTAGAGAGGAGAAGGAAAGGAGAGGAATCGTATTTTCTTCGTGAGCTCCGAGGGTAACGATCTATAACCCTTTATGTTTGCTATAAATTAATCGCTAATCAATTTTGACACTAATTTGTTACATGCGTAGTGTAGATGGATCAAACCGGATGTACAAGCAGAACCGTGTGAGTCAAGAGTACATTAATGGCGTGGTTGCTTTTAGAAGAGCCACGAAAGGTGATATGTTGAAGAAGGAGATAATTTTATGTATCGTCCATGCATTGATTTTGTAATTTGAAGATGTTTAACAACGGCGCAAATAGAAGCGCACTTGATTCAAGGGTTTCACAAAAGGGTATACATGTTGGACCGATCCACGTGAAGAGCAGATTATTACACATGAAGTTAGTAATGACGGCATCGCCGAGGAAGTCAACGATATGCCTGGATGTGGATCTGATGTATTGCTTTTGATGAGGATATGTCACACGATGACAACTGGATCGGATGCTACGTGATGCGTAAGAGAACTACACCAGAGAGAGTTTTGTAAATTCGAGGGCTTAAGGGAGGACTCGGTGAGACCTTTGTTCCTTGGTTGCAAGCCGGAATATACAAGGTTGTCAACCGTGCTTGGAATCGCTGAAATTGAAGGCAAGCAATGGTTGGTCTGATAAGAGTTTCATGGCGTTGTTAGGTCTCCTAGCGGACATCCTTCCAGAGGGAAACGTGTTGCCCAGCACCACCTATCAAGCAAAGAAGGTTATTTGTCCATTGGGAATGGAAGTAGAAAGAATACATACATGTCCGAATGATTGTATCCTCTACCGTAAAGAGTATGCAGACATGCATGTATGTCTCGTGTGCAAAGCATCCCGATACAAGCGTCAGAATACTACTAAGGTGAAGCAAGGACCTCCTACTAAGATGTTGTGGTATCTGCCTGTAATCCCACGCTTGAAGCGTTTATTTGCGAATCAAAGGACGCAAGATTGTCTGCTGGCACTCAGAGAGCGAAGAGAGATGGAAAGCTAAGACATCCTGCCGATTTCGCGCAAAGGAGAAACTTCAATCGAGCTTCCAAGAGTTCGGTGCGAACCGAGGAACATAAGGTTAGGGTTGAGTACAGATGGAATGAATCCTTTCAGTAACATGAGCAAATATAGCACTTTGCCCGTGAATCTATGTATGTACAACCTTCCTCCTTGGCGTGTATGAAGCGGAAGTACATTTTGATGTCACTACTTATCCAAGGGCGAAGCAACCAGGAATGATATTGATGTGTACCTAGCACCATTCTTTGGAAGATCTTGTGACTTTGTGGAACAAAGGCATATGTATGGGATGCGTACAAACGAGAGAACTTCACTTTACTGGCGCCATGTTGTTCTCGCACCATCAATGATTTTCCCGCCCTTGGTAACCTATCAAGCCCAAGACAAAAGGAGCCAAAGCTTGTCCACACCGCTAGATGCTACAGAGAGTGTATGGTTTGAACAACTCAAGAAAATCGTGTATATCGTCACCGTAGGTTCTTCTTCAGAGTCACCCATACCGCAAGATGAAAAAACAATTCGACTGAAATAAGGAGAACGATTCACCCAAGGGCTTTTAGAGGGAAAGAGGTCTATGATATGGTTAAGGATATCGATGTTGTGCTTGGGAAGGGACGTAAATTAAGAACCCGTGAGAAGAACATCCGAAAGAAGCGGTCAATTTTTGGGACTTGCCTTATTGGGAGCACTTAGAAGTTCGCCATTGCATCGACGCCATGCACGAGAGAAGAATGTATGTGATAGCTTGATTGGTCTCTTGCTGAACATTAGTGGCAAAACAAAGGATGGTGTTAACGCACGGCGTGACTTGGTTGATATGAACTTAAGGACTGAGTTAGCACCGGTAGAGACCGATACAGGACGAACGTACCTTCCCCCAGCTTGCTACACTCTATCCAAGGCCGAGAGAAATAAACTATGCCAGAGCTTGCATGGAGTGAAAGTCCCATCTGGTTACTCCGCTAACATTAAGAACCTTGTTTCTATGCAAGATTTGAAATTAATTGGTATGAAGTCTCATGATTGTCATGCCGATGACACAAATGCTTCTGTTGCAATTAGAAGTATCTTGCGTCAACAAGGTCCAGAGTGGCAATCTTGAGGCCGTGTTATTTTTCAACTCAATTGCTCGAAGATCATTGATCCCCAAGGACTAGATGCTCGCAGCCGCACGTGGTGACCACTCTATGTCATCTTGAGATGTATTTCCCTCCGCCATTTTTTCGATATCATGGTCCATCTCATTGTTCACCTTTGAGAGAGATAAAGATATGCCCTGTGTTCTTCGTCATGTGTACCCGTCGAGAGGTACATGGGAATTCTCAAGTCCTACGCATTTTAATCGATCTCGACGGAGGGCAAGATCATCGAAGGTTATGCAACCAAGAGGTCATTGAGTTCTGCGTCGACTACATGGCTCGGTGGAACCGATAGGTGTGCCTCTATCTCGCCATGAGGGGAGATCGATGGTATCGGGACCATCGGAAGAAATCAATAACTCCCGATCGATACATACGCCAAGCCCATTTCATGGTCTTGCAACACATGACCCAACTGCCCCCGTATATCGACGAGCACAAAGACATGGTGCGCCAATAATCCGCACCGGTCGGAGGTTTGGATCACGAGAGAGCACAACCGTCGGTTCAATGAATGGTTAAAGGTGCGAACCATCGAGGTCATCAAGTGATGATACGTACCGCTATGGTTGGTACGAGGGCCACAATTTACAATTGTCACATGGCAAGGATACGACATCAATGGGTACACATTTTATCTGGCAGATCGGGATAGGAAGAGCGATTAGTAGAACAAATGTCCAGATAGATGCATTCAAGATCGATGGGATGAGGAGCCCTACTATGGGCAAATAGACGAGATATGGGAGCTCGACTCACGTGCTTTTCAAGATCCCCTATTTCGTGCCATGGGTCCATCTCGCGCAGTGAAGGTCGATAAAATGCGGTGTCACTACCGTGGACCTCTAACGCGTGTCGGATATAAAGATGAACCATTCGTCTCAAGCAACCAAGTTGTTCAAGTCTTTTATGTAACCGACCTAGCAAATAAGAAGCGCCACGTAGTTCTTCATCGAAAAAGGAGGATTGTCGGAGTTGAGAATGTAGTGGACGAGGAAGAATACAATCAATTTGACGAGTTGCCTCCTTTCGGAAAAGGCATTAGGCTCGAGGAAGAACCCAGTGAGGAAGCTAGCTATATGCGCGTCGATCATCATGAAGGCCTATATCTTAATTAAGAATTTACTCCAATGTAATTAATTTATTCCATAACATCATGTGTTATGGACTTGTAATCTCTCATATATTTTGATGTCAACGTGAAATTGTCATGTGTTGATGTGTTATGGACTTGTCATATTTGATATTGATGTCAATGTGGACGACATTGTAATGTGGAGTATCAAAATTGTCATCATACTTGATTTGGAGTTGAGTTGAATTAGATATGAAATTTTGAAGTCAAATGTGTTATGAACTTGTCACCATACTTGTCACCAAAGTTAGAATTCATATGGACTTATCATAATTGTCATCATACTTGTCTCAAAGAAAGTTCACTATGTTTTCTCGGGATATTTATGTCTCACCGAGTTCAAGATGTTTTGTCGATATCGTAAATTGGCCTCGAGTTTTCGGGCTATCACGAGACGGTTTTATTATACAACCGTTCGGTGGTAATAATATCACAAACGGTTCAGAATGAGAACCGTCTGTGATAATATATCACAGACGTTTATAATAGAACCGCTTGTGATATGAAAATATCACGCACGGTTCTATTATGGAACCGCTTGTTTTAGAACCGAACTTACGAAAGATTGTTTGATTCGGGGTGTCCTAGAATAGAATCATGCGAGAGATTGACACGGAATTTTTATACAGGTTCGGCCTTCTCCGGAGAGAATAACAACCCTACTCCTGTGTGTGTATGGTATTGAGTGTATATCGAACAATCAGGGAAAAACTAAGACTATTACAGATAGTGCTTGTATTCTCGATGGTTCGATCCTCCCTCCCTTTCTAGTTGCCGCCTTTTATAGTGCGTGAAGGAGCGGCAAGCATTCCAGTAAAGCGCCTCATCACCTCCTCATGAACGGCGCATGTTGGTAGTAATCACGTGTATTAATTCTCCACGCCGCCAATGTACTATATACCGTAGATAATGGGTATTACGTGCCATTATTCTCAGAGAATAACACAGATGATGATCGCTTGAATCCCTTAATCAATAAGACCCACTTGTCTCGCAGTGTTCATTTGATTATAAGGTGGTCGTGGCTGACCTAGTCGAGAGGAATCTATGATTATGAGGTAGTCGTAGCAAGACTTACGATTATGGGATAGTCAGAGCATAACTTACGACTATGGGGGTGGTCGAGAAGAACTTACGACCATCCATTTGGTTCTTCCTTCATAACATTAAGGGTACACTCAGGTTCACATGACGCCATATTTACCTATAATAAAAAATTATAGATAAAAGGTAAAATGAGGATTATTATATCCTCGCCATCTAGCCCCCCTTCAAGTGAAAGCAACTTACTTGGTAAAGGGTTCTAGATGGTCTTACGATCATGAGAGGATCGTGAGAAAATAATCGAAGGAAAACTCTTCGATTGTATACTACTTTGACCGAAATGTGTTTGGTCAAGAAAATTGCTTACGACTATCAAGTGGTCGTAGCATTTCACGATCACAAGGTGGTCGAGTATAGTGATCGGAGGAAGAAACTTTTTCGACATCATTTCCTTTGGTTGAAAAGATCTAACTAAGGAAGTAATTTCGCTTGAGATGTAAACGCAAACCTGAATTTCTCGAACGGACACAC